>JAKWJD010001766.1:5378390-5580890 GCA_027705065.1 Solanum peruvianum | reverse complement strand
TCAAAGTGATGATTAAACAAACTAAAACTAAAATAAAATACATATATCAAACATAAAAAATATATTCTTATACATTTTCTTCCTCCAGCCTCATTTGGATTGAGCTTAGCTCTATACAACTGCAGAGAATCAATAACATATTTTAAGTATATATCATAATGAATTATTATTACGGATATCAAATATACAGATTGAAATATAATGAATGTACAAATTTAAATAGATTATATCATTAAATGTACAAAACATTAATTTATCTTCATCGATGATTGTAAATAAAAAAGAATTATATAAAAAACCTGTAAGCGATTCTTAATTTGACAATGAGATATTCCCAAATGTGTCATTTCCTTTCAAATATGCCTTGGCTTAACAGCTGCAAACAAATTAAAATTTGTAAAAAGAATATATGTATACCACTAATTTAGAACAATTCAATAGATGATTTAGATCTAGTTTAATATCTTAATTTTAAAAAATGAGATCATGAAATAAACAGAAATTTGTTTTTGTTGAATTAAAAAAAATTATCTAATTACTTACCTTTAATTTCATCCGAATATTTTTTTTAAAATAAAAAGGAGTGAAAAAAATAGATCTACATGCTAGTTACTAGCGACATGCAATCATTAGGTGTTGCAGTGAGATATAAATAAAATTTCTTTATTTATTATTAAGAATTTGAACTTTAACTTTAAGAATAAAATAAAAAATTATAGAGTAGGTTTTCTCTTTAATAGATTTTATGTTGTATAAATTTTAATAGAAAAAGACAGAAGAATACACATGATTTATGTTTTACAAATAAAACAAAAAATTTGAGCACAAATAAATAAATAAATAACGTGAAGGGTAAAATTTATGATAACCCCAAGGTCCGCCGTATGCATCAACAACATAAGAAACTTTCGATGCAACTCGTCAGTCCAAAGGACGCGAGGTGGTTTAACTCGCGAAGCCGACCCAACATTGTTAGGTTGTTGGCCAAGTTCTTGTTGAACTTGATGAGCTACATTGAAATTTAAAATATTCGGATTAAGCATAAAAGGATCTTGAAAACTAATAACATTATTATTAATTGTATTTTGTCCACCAAAGTGTCACGACCCAAAAATGGACGTGATGGCACTCGTCTTATCCCATCAAGACAAGTCAGCCTAAAATTCAACCATTACAATAAAAATGCGGAAAATTTACTATCAACTTACATTATACCCCCAAAACCTGGTAGTCACGTGTACAAGCCTCTAATGTATTACAATTGATTCAAAAGAAAAACTCAAGTCTCAAATGAACTTGTTTCTAGAATAGAACAAGATCATAATTATGGAGAAGAAAGTCTGCTGAGATGGAAACAGCTACCTCACAAATCTCCAAGAAGCCTCAGAAAAGAAGAAAATGACAAGTACAATAAAATCCAGGCTCATAACCTACAAAAATTTGTAGAAGCAAGGGGTGAGTACCAAACCACACGGTACTCAGCAAGTAAACGTCTAAACACAAGCTAAGGGGATGAAATACGGGTACTCCTACCACCCCCAACCGAACCTCCACAACTACAACCTGCATAAACATCAGCCCAACCTAACAACTCACAGTTTACATAGAACGTAACTCAACAAAAACATTTAGACAAATTACATATCCTCCACAACAACACTTTAACAAATTACATATCCTCCACAACAACACTTTAACAAATTATATATCCTCAACATCAACACTTAAACAAATTAGATATCCTCAACATCAACACTTCCACAAATTAGATATCATCAATAGCAACACTTCCACAAATTTACATATCCTCAATAACACACTTCAACAAATTTACATATCCTCAATAACACACTTCAACAAATTACATATCCTCACAACAACATTTCAACAAATTATATATCCTCAATAACAAGCTCAGTATTCAACAATCACAAGTTCCGCAAAAAGGCAATCACTAGATCAGCAAAGCACAATATCAAGTTCACTAATGATAAGTATGTGCAATGTAATGGAATGCAATGTCAAGTATAATGATGCATGTCTGACCTAGTGATACACACCCGCTGTCTCTCAGTCCGGGACCCATGGGGGACATATCTGTCCATGCATCTGTCGCGGCGCACGACACAACCCTCGATAATAGTAACCATCGCGGCGCGCGATACGTCCCTCGAAATATAGTATCCATCGCGGCGCGCGATACGTCCCTCGAAATATAGTATCCGTCGCGGCGCGCGATACGTCCCTCGAAATGGTACATCCTCTTTAAGTTATCATTCTTTCTCAATGCACATAACACTTTCACAACCATGTCTCAGAATAATGCAATGACATGTTCACACAAATAATGAGGAGATGACCATTTTCATAACATTGCACAGTTCACAACCACACAAACATGAAATCACATCAACAATGATTCAACAAGCCATCAAACTTTTCTCAACACATCACACATAAATAATTAATCACATCGCCTTTTGTTATCCCTTTTATTTCATCATTAGAATTAATCAATGTGGACAAGTCAACCCATCACCAATCCCGTTACTCCCAAACATATATCACAAGGAAATACACGCATTCCATACACTTAACAAGAGTTTAGAAATCCACTTGCCTTAAGTAGTCGAACAATCACTCCAGGACTTGATCCTTCCCTTTTTGTTGAACTTCCAACTCAAAGCAATCTATTCAAACAAGTAATCACACTAAGATTTTTAAATTAACAACAGTCATGTCACTATTTGTGTAGTTTAGAACCAAAAACTCACTCAATTCTATAATCAAGTTCCTATGTCTTGGTGCCATTTAGCATGTCAACTCTCATGTTTTTCAAATTTCAAGCTTAGAGTTAAAATTCCATTTCTCCAAATATCTAGAAAATTATTATGAACTTATGAAACAATAACACATCAACTTATTATAGTCAACAATACCCAGATTCTATGCACCCTAAAATATTCCAAATAATTAGAACACCCATGACCGAAACTTTAAAACATAGATATAGGTCATAATTGTTTGTTACCTTTTCAATAAAAATTTTCATAACACCACTCAATATGTATAATCACTTCCATCATTAAAATTGCATGATCTTCCTATTTTATTTTTTTTTAGAAAAAAAATTGTTCATTTATACAGTGACAGCTTCGTCACTTTTTAATTCCCTTTTCAATTTCAATTATAATAATAATATAATAATACTGAAAAGGATTTACTACAACCCACATCTAATGAATTAGTTATTCAAACTTCTACGTAATAAAATAATAATTTAATATATAAAGACCTCTATTCATAATCACAAGTTCATATATTAAGATAAATTATACACGATTCTAATCTAAAAAATCTACTTCTAATTACATAAAAACTTAATAGAAAGGATGAAAATAATAACCTTGACGCCTTGAGATGAAAATATTGATTTTTCTCCTCCTTTTCCCTTTTCTTTTCTCCCTTTCTTTTCTTTTCTTCTCTGCCTTTTTTTCTTTTTCAAATCGTTTTTTTTTTTTCTCAAGTAAGCCGTCACAGGCTTTTGACAATTTAGGGCACTTTGCCCCTTTTTTTTATTTTATTTTATTTTATTCATTTATTTAATTAATTCCTTTTCTATTTTTTTCCATTATTATTAGCAACAAAATAATCTTTTATTAAATCTAAAAATCATGTCACTCATTCTTATTAAGTCATATAAATTAAATATAAAATCTACTAAAAAGGTTAATATAAAAATAATTGTTGAAATTTCTAAAACGACTAAGAGGGTCGTTACATTATCCACCACTAAAAATCATGTTCGTCCTCGAACATAAAATAGGAGAAGGAAGAATTATTGACGTTATCAAAAATCTGATCTTTAGACTTCGAGTATCCATCAAGGGAGAATCAAAACATACACAATCCAAATAAGAACAAGATAAAGTAAGCACCCTACAAATGGTACACGCTAGGATGCAGAACCTTTTACAACATTGTCGGATAACCATAACTAGTCATGAAAGCTCTTTTGTAAGTTCCCATAAGCAAGGTTGTGCATATAAAAATAGTGATATATTTCTAATGTTTCAAACAACATCAAATATTTCATAACTGAAGTGAACAAGTCTAACCAAGGATCCTACCCTATCAAGAAGACATAAGAGGATCGGTACATCCGATCCACCACTAGAAATTCACCCATAGATGTAAAAAAAATGTGGGCATATGCAATGAATCATACTCCAAATCATGTCCGAAACGAAGTAGGTGGTCAACTTAAGAATACACGAAATCAAGGTCGAATAACACTAGATACTTTCTCCATAATTCTCATATCAATATTTTCATTCATCAGACTACATCCCTCAAATTATTTATTTATTTATTTAATTTTATTTTTTTTTTCACCCAAAATCAACCAGTATGATCTCCATTACAATTTTACACATGCTGGATCTGCCAAACCCTGTATACTACTCACAGTACTCCATCAAAGCCAACACTATTAATATTAACAAATATCATAACCACACCAACCATTTACCTTACTTTCACACCGTCATTACGTATCACATTCTCCTTAGCAAGCACATTGTAGTCTCCAAGACTTTGAACCATGGTTTCTTATCTTTACATTTAAGCGTCCCATAATAGATATAAGTCACACCCAAGACCGATAACACTAATTTCAAATCTATATTTCTCCTTTAGGGTAAAATAATTAAGTCACACTTAATGTCAACTTCACCTAAACTTTCACATACCATTTTCAACCACCATTTGTACCATCATTTACCTCATGCGATAACTCGAATAAACCCTTGATCATTCCAATATTTATGTATACTATAATCTCATAACTTCTACTCACCATAAAATTCCTATGTAACACATTATAACAATATATTTTGTCTCGTCAATAAAATAATTTTAATCCCCTCCAATCCTCATTAATCATGTAAAACTGTAGGTCCACACTATTTAACATCCATTTGTTACTTAATCACATTCTGAACAATCTAGCTCGACATAACCATGTATAATCTTCCTTACGTCATTTATTGTAACCCAATCAAAACTTAATATTTAGAAAAGTTAATAATAAACCCATAGTAAGTAGGTGCCGAACTAGTTCACATCTCATAGTCATATCTAAACTCAAAGGCGAAATCACTACAACCATCATCTCCGAATCCAATGTTTGTACGAGAGGTCTTATTGTTCCTTTGCCTTTCTTAAAATCTTTCCACGGCGGAAATTTCAAATAACTTGAAAACTCTTCAATACACCATAATTTTTCTCCTTTTTGCTAACTCACTTACCAGTCTTAATTATTTTTTTTTTTGGCCAACAATATGGGAAACCTTAGGTATAACAATCAAAAGTAACCAAATGTACTACTCAATTTTAAGTCCTTCTAAATGCTTCATACTCAATGTGATCGATCATTTCTTACCTTACCAATTCATACCTTGACAAGATACACTATCACAAATCTAAACTTGCCATGTAAACTTGAAGTTTTGATCCTAACCATGTAACACAATCCCATTATCTTACAACATTAGCTCATACATAAAAAAAAAATTACTTAACGTATTTTAGCTTATCATTGATCACCTCTCCATCGACCTTATCATATCTTTCGCTAAAAATTCTACCATATTCATTATCAAACTCAAAACCACAAAAGAACTAATCATCATACTCGAGATGAACGATCGTTCACTCCTTTCTCAAGATTTATCCAATAGTTTTTAATCAATCTGATGATCTTGTGACACTATATATTACCATAATCAAAGAAAATATGGGTGAAATCATGTGTCTCTAAATCCAATTCTCAACCCATGTGAATATACCTCTTTATCCGTTGCAATCAAAGAAAATATTCTTACTCTTACCTCTTTTCGAAGGCTACACTATATCAGCTAATTTATTTATTTTATTTTTTTTTCCATTATGACTCTAGCTCCTTTAAATTCTATTCGAGCAGTGTTTCAACACCTTCTATAACTTTACTTGCAACCAGGCTACTCACCGAACTATAACAAACCATAACATTATATACTCGCAAGTTGTCATTACTATACAAAAATCCATTTAGCAAACTATCTTTGTCATATAGCTCATCCCAATCTCAATCCATCACAAACTCTTACTATCATTATGCTCGTTTAGCCCTTGCCATCACCATTAAGTAATCTTTGTCATTGCCATGACATCTCAAAACCAACTTTACCAATAAAATTCACAAGACCTACCCAATATCATATGCACTTTTCAGTAAGATTTTCAATTCCCTTCACACAAGTATACTCTCTGGGACTTCATTTACCCATTAGCTTGCCATTATGGTATCTATCCATTCCCTCGGACCTTAAGATGAAATTATTGATCCTCATTTAGAACCCTCTAGATACACTTCTCAACTCAACACATTAATATCGTACTGAAGATCCACCACTAAATGCTTCCTTATAAATTACGCTTAGCTCAAGTATCCGTAGTAACAAACTAGTTGGTTTCTCAAACCTTGAATTCAACACCAAAACTAATTATCTGAACATATGATACAACTAATAACTCTTTAGGTATTTATTATTCACACTTAACAATCAACATATCCATTTTCATATACCACTAGTGCCATGTTATGAAGTCTGTTAAATCCACCACTAAAACACATCATACCTATCTAGAAGATCGTATCAAAATAGCTCATACATATTATGACAACTTTGCTAACTGTGTTTTCTCAATTTAAATTGTTCATTATCTTGCAATCATTTTAATTCGTCCACTTTCAATTATCGAACTACATTTTTTTTCATAAGTATATCATTTCCACCTCAATACCAGATCTAACATCAAACCAATACACGACATGCCACTGATTCACAAAAGGAACTACGCACGAGTCATCACATAAACGAGAGCAAATGGAGAGAAGCAATAAGAATCAAAATGGGACCAAGTACGCACAATAGAATCCAAGAAGTGAAGATATTTCCTAGAAGTCACTATAGCCTCTCGAAGATAGGTACAGACGTCTCCGTACCGATCATCGAGACTCTATTTAGACTCGACTTGTACACACGTGAGACCTATGAACCTGGGGCTCTGATACCATTTTGTCACGACCCAAAAATGGACGTGATGGCACTCGTCTTATCCCATCAAGACAAGTCAGCCTAAAATTCAACCATTACAATAAAAATGCGGAAAATTTACTATCAACTTACATTATACCCCCAAAACCTGGTAGTCACGTGTACAAGCCTCTAATGTATTACAATTGATTCAAAAGAAAAACTCAAGTCTCAAATGAACTTGTTTCTAGAATAGAACAAGATCATAATTATGGAGAAGAAAGTCTGCTGAGATGGAAACAGCTACCTCACAAATCTCTAAGAAGCCTCAGAAAAGAAGAAAATGACAAGTACAATAAAATCCAGGCTCATAACCTACAAAAATTTGTAGAAGCAAGGGGTGAGTACCAAACCACACGGTACTCAGCAAGTAAACGTCTAAACACAAGCTAAGGGGATGAAATACGGGTACTCCTACCACCCCCAACCGAACCTCCACAACTACAACCTGCATAAACATCAGCCCAACCTAACAACTCACAGTTTACATAGAACGTAACTCAACAAAAACATTTAGACAAATTACATATCCTCCACAACAACACTTTAACAAATTACATATCCTCCACAACAACACTTTAACAAATTATATATCCTCAACATCAACACTTAAACAAATTAGATATCCTCAACATCAACACTTCCACAAATTAGATATCATCAATAGCAACACTTCCACAAATTTACATATCCTCAATAACACACTTCAACAAATTTACATATCCTCAATAACACACTTCAACAAATTACATATCCTCACAACAACATTTCAACAAATTATATATCCTCAATAACAAGCTCAGTATTCAACAATCACAAGTTCCGCAAAAAGGCAATCACTAGATCAGCAAAGCACAATATCAAGTTCACTAATGATAAGTATGTGCAACGTAATGGAATGCAATGTCAAGTATAATGATGCATGTCTGACCTAGTGATACACACCCGCTGTCTCTCAGTCCGGGACCCATGGGGGACATATCTGTCCATGCATCTGTCGCGGCGCACGACACGACCCTCGATAATAGTAACCATCGCGGCGCGCGATACGTCCCTCGAAATATAGTATCCATCGCGGCGCGCGATACGTCCCTCGAAATATAGTATCCGTCGCGGCGCGCGATACGTCCCTCGAAATGGTACATCCTCTTTAAGTTATCATTCTTTCTCAATGCACATAACACTTTCACAACCATGTCTCAGAATAATGCAATGACATGTTCACACAAATAATGAGGAGATGACCATTTTCATAACATTGCACAGTTCACAACCACACAAACATGAAATCACATCAACAATGATTCAACAAGCCATCAAACTTTTCTCAACACATCACACATAAATAATTAATCACATCGCCTTTTGTTATCCCTTTTATTTCATCATTAGAATTAATCAATGTGGACAAGTCAACCCATCACCAATCCCGTTACTCCCAAACATATATCACAAGGAAATACACGCATTCCATACACTTAACAAGAGTTTAGAAATCCACTTGCCTTAAGTAGTCGAACAATCACTCCAGGACTTGATCCTTCCCTTTTTGTTGAACTTCCAACTCAAAGCAATCTATTCAAACAAGTAATCACACTAAGATTTTTAAATTAACAACAGTCATGTCACTATTTGTGTAGTTTAGAACCAAAAACTCACTCAATTCTATAATCAAGTTCCTATGTCTTGGTGCCATTTAGCATGTCAACTCTCATGTTTTTCAAATTTCAAGCTTAGAGTTAAAATTCCATTTCTCCAAATATCTAGAAAATTATTATGAACTTATGAAACAATAACACATCAACTTATTATAGTCAACAATACCCAGATTCTATGCACCCTAAAATATTCCAAATAATTAGAACACCCATGACCGAAACTTTAAAACATAGATATAGGTCATAATTGTTTGTTACCTTTTCAATAAAAATTTTCATAACACCACTCAATATGTATAATCACTTCCATCATTAAAATTGCATGATCTTCCTATTTTATTTTTTTTTAGAAAAAAAATTGTTCATTTATACAGTGACAGCTTCGTCACTTTTTAATTCCCTTTTCAATTTCAATTATAATAATAATATAATAATACTGAAAAGGATTTACTACAACCCACATCTAATGAATTAGTTATTCAAACTTCTACGTAATAAAATAATAATTTAATATATAAAGACCTCTATTCATAATCACAAGTTCATATATTAAGATAAATTATACACGATTCTAATCTAAAAAATCTACTTCTAATTACATAAAAACTTAATAGAAAGGATGAAAATAATAACCTTGACGCCTTGAGATGAAAATATTGATTTTTCTCCTCCTTTTCCCTTTTCTTTTCTCCCTTTCTTTTCTTTTCTTCTCTGCCTTTTTTTTCTTTTTCAAATCGTTTTTTTTTTCTCAAGTAAGCCGTCACAGGCTTTTGACAATTTAGGGCACTTTGCCCCTTTTTTTTATTTTATTTTATTTTATTCATTTATTTAATTAATTCCTTTTCTATTTTTTTCCATTATTATTAGCAACAAAATAATCTTTTATTAAATCTAAAAATCATGTCACTCATTCTTATTAAGTCATATAAATTAAATATAAAATCTACTAAAAAGGTTAATATAAAAATAATTGTTGAAATTTCTAAAACGACTAAGAGGGTCGTTACACAAAGAGTCTCATGGGCCCAAGATTTTCCAAAAATGAAAAATCGTTTGCTGGTTGATAGTTAAATTGTGATTGTTCTAGACTCATTAGTTCATCGTAGTGAAGTTACATAGTGTGGATGATTGGCGATTGAAAATTTCTGATCTCGACAACCAGGGAGGAGGGAAGGGGGAACATTTCAAAGAGGTAAAGAAAAGAAGGTAAAGAATATTGTAGCTTTGTGAATGTGGGGTACTTGGGAGAAGCCTATTAACATCCTTTTATAGGTAAATTTCAAATAAAGAAATGATATTTAGATTCCCACAATCTTCTACTAAGAAGTAGTTATAGACTATATGGTAAGAAAATAAATAAATAAAAATTAAGTATTTGGATTTAGCGTAACTGCTTATCATCATTTGTTTATGCGAAGATACGATTAATCTAATTTAAAATATTTTTATTCACCTATTTTTATTAATTATTATTCTAATCTTTATCTGAAACACCTTATAAATCTAACTAGGACTGTACACAAGGAAAAATGAGAGAACCATAGAGGGGTCCACGGGCCATGTACAGGACCGCGACCTGCCACCACAATCGTGGTTCATACTTGGCAAAATGTGGAGGACTACAAACCCCTTCACGAGTATGGAACTTCACACGAGCCGCCAGGTTGCCCGTCAAAGTGACCAGGAGCCAACCAAGGCCACTGTGAGGAACCTAGACGGTCCGTGAAACCCCACAAGGGACTGTAAGTTGACCGTGGAAGTCACCCTATAACCATCCTTGTTCATGTGAGGAACCACGCCTGTCTATATGGCATATGGTGTTTCACACGGTCTATGAAATGAACCGTGGGGGGGTGGGGAACATGTCAGCCTTCAAGTGTTGAGTCAACTTCAAATGGTCATATCTTTTATAAAAAAAATGAATTAGGTGACTCATGACCTATCAAAATAAAGATAATTGAGTCCTCTTTCTAGCCTTCGAGTTTGCTAAAATCCAAGTTCAGAATAAAATTTACGTTCCTTTCAATAGAGCCTTGTTAGGAGGGACATAAACCACGACCCAATTGACGGGCAGTGATTCAAATGACAGCCCGACAGTCCCTCCGTGAATGACACTTTGTCAGTTTAAGTCAGAGTCGTTTGTTTTTTCCCCTATGTATTGGGCACTTAAGCTACGTCATTTGATGTTTAAATTACGTCGTTTCACTCAATCTAAGCTTAATAATCTAGGTAGAATCACCCCAAAACCCTCATCCTCCTAAAATCACCCAGCTTAGAGTAAAAAGAGGGGAATTACTTGTTAAATGGCCAAGGATAAAAACTTTCCGTCGATTTTGGAGGACTTTCCATTATAAAAGGCGGAAATTTAATTTAAGTTTGTATATTTTAGTTGTTAGAATTGGCCAATGAAGAAATTACCGTCGATTTCCAAGGCCTCCCATGTTCATAAGACGGGTTTTTATTATTAAGTTACTATTTAATTAATTCATTTTTATTCATCTTTATTTATTACCAACACTTTTACTAAGTGTGTATATAGGTACCCAAGACTTGCTTAATTCAATTCATTATTTTGTATATATCGATGTTAGGCAAACCTTAGGCCGATAATATTATTTGATTTTATTGTGTGTATTGCATGTTTATTACATTTGTACATTATTTTATTCTCCTCCTCAATTTGAAAAAATGAACTCAGTCGGGAACCACAGTTGTGGATTTTGAAGGGTAACCCCTTCCCTTCAGAATAACTTGAACCCTTTACCTAGAAATCAAATTGGTTTCATAGGCATTTCTTTGAAGTTAATTAATTAATCGGTTTTCTAGTTTCCTAAAAAAAAATTAGGTGGCGACTCTCTTTCCCTTTAATCCCTTTTAAACTCATTTTACCCCTTGTAACCCTTTTTTACCCGTTTCAAAAAAAATTTAACTTAATTTTTTTTAGTTGAGTCACCGCGACGTTGCTCCAATTCAAAGGATGTCAACAGTACAAAATTCGGCTAAAAAGATAACCAAATGGCAACCCCAGACTGTGACTTAGTAGTCAGTGATTTAGGTTGAGAACCATAAGGTCTGCAGAGACAAACACTAGGTGATTTCTTCTAGTCTTGGTTGACAAAGTTACTTGGTACCTATTAATGATGGGAGGTATTCGTGGAATTAGTCGAGTTGTGTGCAAGCAGCTGACCATGGTTATCAAAAAGACAACAAAATGGCAGTCGAAGCAGCAACAACTATATGAAACGACTAGTAATTCAAAGTCCATAGCAGAACCACGGAATTTAGAACTTTAACTCTTTAATTGCAACAACAAATAGAGGAAAAGAGAACAACGCAATATACTTGAGTTTAACCACCAGTCCATTAATTCTAGAAATCAAAAGCGCATTGAGACTTCGGAACAGTTCAAAAGGGGGAAATTCAAGAGCATCAATTTCATATGTGAAAAAAGGAAACGATGTTATCTTTTTTGGTGAAATTGAAATTGATGGTTAGAGAATTATGGAGCCCGAGAATGACTTTTTGAAGAAGGAATCAAATGAGAAGCCAAATTACTTTGGAGCAGTGTCGTCCAGCTTCGTCGTCGTCGTAGTCAAACACACTCAGGCGATGATAAATTTAGAACTATTTTGAGAGTTAATATCTAAAAGATCACTCAACTTTAGGATTGATCTAGCAAAGTCATTAAAGTTTGTTTTCTATCAAAAAAATCACTCAACTTAAATTTTTATATCTATTGATCACTCAACTTTAGGAATTGATCTAACAAAGTCATTGAAGTTTGTTTTGTATCAAAACTTAGATTTTCATATCAATAAAATTACTCAACTTAGACATTTGTGTTAGTAAACTCACTAAACGGTATTTATCATTTTTTTGTTTCATATAAAATAGACCCTACAAATAAATAAAATTAAGAAAACTAATCTAAATTTTTACGGGAAACTTCTTTAGTGAAACAAATACTCTTTATCTTAATACACTAATTACTAAATAAAAAGAAATAACTAGGAGTTTTATTTATTGGCTCACTAGTGTATCTGTTTTTGAGAATTAGCACAAACAAATTATCCATGAAATTTGTATTCACAAATCTAATTAGGACTCATTAGAAAAGAATAGTACTAAAATAATATTTAAAATTGTGACCTCAATTAACTTTCTAAATATATTATAACTGACAACTTTTCTTTAAGAATGCAAAAATTAAACAACAGTGCTCTAATAAAACTTGTCTTATTTGTTTTGTAACTTTTTTTAAAAAAATAAATAAAATAAATAATGTTATATATTATTGTACTTCTTCATTGAAGCTTAAAATTATTTTGGCTCTGTTAATCTTGATCTTTTTTTTATAACGTTAAAATTTTTCAACTTAATGTTTTGCTTTAACTAGTCAATTTTGTGTAAATATTTTTTTTTGAAATAATTATAATAATGTCATAATGCTTACATACTTTAATATTATAAAAGTATGTATTTCATTAATTAAGTTTGTTCCTAAAGTTTATTAACAATTTTTTAAAATTTTTATTCATTTATAGGGTGCATATTTATATGACATAGAAAATAACTTTTTTTACTATATCAAATGTTTTTTTAGTGATAAATTTAGTTAAATGATTTTATTGAAATAAAATGTCTAAGTTGAGTGATTTTATTGATACAAAATAAAGTTTAATGACTTTGTTAGATAAATTTCCAAAGTTGAATGACCTTTTGAGATATTGACTCCTATTTTGACTTTGTTTACCATTTTCTTTTCCTTTTTCTTTTTTTTTTCTTTTCTAGATATCCTTGGTTGGTTGGGTGTTTGAATTTGGGAAAATGACATTATGGGAGACAGTTTGTGCAAGCAAGTCTCCATCGCATCGACATGTCTGCTTCAGCGTGTTTCAAAAAAAAAAATTATTTTTTATAGGGATAATGCACAAGTACCCCCTCAACCTATGACCGAAATCTCAGAGACAGATATACTACACTAAGGTCCTATTACCCCTGAACTTATTTTAATAATTTTCTAACCATTTTGGACCTACGTGAAAATATCTTGTGGGTCCAACGCTGGTTGATTTTTTTTCAAGCTAGTGCCACGTAGGTCGAAAAGGGTAGAAAATTAATTATAAAATAAATTCAGGGGGTAATAGGACCTTAGTATAGTATAAGTGTGTCTCTGAGATTTCGGGCATATGTTGAGGGGGTACTTGTGCATTTTCCCTTTTTTATATTCTACTTTGATAGTTCGCACTGAAGTATGCATATCTCTATCGACATGTCTGATTCAATATGTTTTGAACTTTTTTTCAAAAAAAATTATTTTGTTTGTTCTACTTTAATTTAATTAGTGTAGAATATTTGGAAATTATGAAATTCATTTTATTTTTAGTTTGAATTTAAGACTTGACGATGAAGGAGCTCCCCTTTGACGTGCCTGCTTCAACATGTTTTGGAAATGCATTTCTTAAATTACTTCTTTTGTTCTGCTTTTATTTAAGTGTATGCTTCTTTCAAAATTACAGAATTCATTTTAACTATGACTTTTAGTTTTAAATTCATTTTCTTTGGTTATTGCTTTATTATTTTGAATGTCGATATTATTTTGAGTAAAAAGTTAACGATCGATGACCAAAAATACATTAATTATGAAAAAAATGGACCCCTTCACAATAAACAAACAAAAAATAATCAACATCTTAAATATCTAAAAATCATATTAAAATTTATAGACCCACCTGAATTAACTAAAATTATAATGTATATCGTATAAATTATAATAATTAATATATAAGCTCGAACAAATCTCAACTATGACATATTGATTTTTATTTGCAGTCAGACACCATAGCAGGAGGTGTTACAAAACTAAACAAACTTCATTAGTATTACTAGTTCGAGCTTGATTTTCGAAAACATGGGTTGCGCCATATTGCCTTCCCTAAAATTATGTTGGATTATCGGATTCTGCAGTTTCCTCAACCAATACCTGCATTGAGAGATTAAAGAGTTAAATAACAAATCTTGATTTTCCATGAATAAAGTAATTACCTCTGTGGAGTCCGTTTCAATAATGATTGGAAACAGGCCATGATGAAAAGCGATTTCAACCCCCTTAAGCAACGCGAAAGTTTCCATAAAGTAGCATTCAACCCACACAAATTTTATTTTAACCCACTTTCCAACAGCCAGTGTTATCCCGAATGACTCCACAATACCTTCGATTCTTGTTGTAGTAGAAATGAAGCCATCAATATTGAGTTGATAGTGATGTTAAGAAGGGGGTTACCAATTGATTTGAATGGAAATTCTTTCAGTAGGGCAAGACAAAAGGTAAATATATTCAACAGTACGAGGAAAGACTAGAGATTGTAAAATTGGATTAAAGGAGTTATTAAATACATTATTATTTTGGTTAAGCCATAAATTTCAAATGACAAACGGAAACAGGAATTTCAATAAATATATTGAATTCAATGATACTATAATATTTTTTCAATTTGTATAAAAAATATTATATATATATATATCAAAGATTTAATGGGAGAAAAATCACATTTTTTTATATTGATATTCATTTGTTGCTAATAATTTAATTATTTTGCAAGAATGTTTTCTCTTTAACCTTGAATTAGGATTAGATTAATTTAGGATTAAAGAGAGGGATTAATTTAGGATTAAAGATAAAATAAAATGGGTCATATCATATTTTTTAATGGGTCGGGTTAGGTGGGTGGATCACTAAATGATTTAATTTATTTTTAAAAATTTTTGTTTTGTTATATAAATAATTAATATCAATAAAGTTTAATTAAAAATAATTTAATAGATTGAGTGACTTTATGAGGAAAGAGTGAATAGTTGAGTGACTTTCTGAGGAAGGAGTGGATAGTTGAGTGACTTTTGAGGGAAAATTGAAAGTTGAATGACTTTCTGAGAGAAGAGTGCATAGTTGAGTGACTTTTGAGGAAAAATTGAAAGTTAAGTGACTTTCTGAGAGAATAGTGCAAAGTTGAGTGACCATATGAGGTATTAACTCCACAAATCAGCAGACTTATTCAAGTCAGGCTAAAAAATCCTTTTCCTAAATGGGCTCTAAAAATCTTAGTCCAACCCTGTTAAATTCCGAAGTAGGCCAAGCCGACTCAACGGGTCTAATCCATATTGACGGCTCTATTATTATGTGAAGGAGCAATGATAAGAAATAATCTTAAGTACAACTTTTTCACTCATTATGATTATATAACTTTATTTTAAGACTTGAGATTGTTAATATTATCACCAAATCGCTAAATTTTGTATAATTATATAGTAAATGATTATCTTGTCATTATAAAAATTAAAAAATAAAGGACATTGAGTAAAATGATTCATAATTATTATTAATATTATAGTATATGAATGTATGTAGTGTAACATTACGTACAATCACAATAACTCACATTACTGATTTATTATGATGTGTTTGCTATATAGAACGGTTTTGTATTATGCATAAATAATAATATTAGGTCGAACTCATAAACAAATCGCCAAACTTATTTTTTTTGGCCAGGTACCTCAATTACGTCATTTTTCTATTGAATCATTGAGTCACCCATAATTTGTTCCTTTTAAACACTATTGGCGGATTTTGATCGGCTTTTCTATTGTAAATGTCTTTAATTGTGTTGTGTTTGTATTACAATGATTTTGATTGCAGGATTGAAGACAAACTACATGTTAGTTTCATTAATTTTCTATTGTGTTCAAATGACTTGAAGTAAAACACAATTATTCTCGAACAGTTTCACTATCAATTGGACTAATGAATTCTGGAACAATGTATATATATCCTCTATCAATACCCCTCACAAAATCTGGTTCCACATCGTCCAATGGTGTTTAAAGAAAAACAAATTATGAATGATTCAATGATTCAATTAGAAAAATATTATAGTTAAGGTATTTGAGGAAAAAAGTCCAACAAGTTTAGGGACCTGTTTATGTATTTGACCATAATATCGTTATATGTTTGTACATGTGGTCATTTAACGATGTGAAAAAAAGTTAGATCTTTATTATTTTATGTCTAACACAATTAATGTAAAATTCATAAATATTTAATGAATGAATTACAAATTTAGTTTGTTAGATTGAGTACTTGATGGACTTATAATATTAGATTGTAGGTTTATAAATTTAACTTAACTCCATGAATTATTAAGTTATTACATGATCTCTACATTTTTCATCACCGATTTATATACAATTTTTTTTAACTCATGTTAATATGTTGTTCGCTTTAGGTATGTTTTTCTATAATATTTTTTGTATAAGATTATCATGTTCAATTTTAATATACGTCAATTTTAAGTTGATAAACCTCAAATAAATGAGGCAATTTTTTTTTTTCTAAAAAAATAATGGGCATGAAAATGAAGAGAAAATCTTTTCTCGTGAGTAAATAATAAATATCATTAAATTTTTGTGTTATATAGTCAACCAAATGAAAAAAGTATTAGACCTTTATTATTTTATGTTTAGCACAATTAATGTAAAATTCATAAATATTTAATGAAGAACAAATTTAATTAGTTGGATATGATACTTGATGAACATGTCATATTAAATCACCACTTTTACAAATTGATCTTCACTTCATTTCTTTATTTTATCACATACTATTTTCTATTTGCTCATCACTCATAGTTTTATGATAATATAAAATAAGAGCAAAAAGGTAGAAATTAGATTTTCAACAAATGTTTTCACTCCTCTATTGAGGTATGTTCATGTACATTTTTCCGTAGTATTATCATTTTCAAATTCTACTACGAATAAATTTTAAATTCAAGTTTAAGAATCTCAAATAATTGAGATAAAAAAAATTAAGAATAAAAAAGAAGAAGCTAGAAGAGAGTATAAGATGAAAAATCAAACTTTCACTTAAAAAATCGAAAGTTCAAATAATTAACCAATTAAATTATTAATTTTTTTTATAAATATGATAAAGTTGAACAAAACATAGATATAAAAGAAGAACACAAAGCAAAGAGCAGTGAAACTTGAAATTTGAATTTTTATAGAGGTAATTTTGATATTTGCATGACATACATTTTATTTGATTTTTTGTTTCTAAATTTTATGAGTATAAATTCAAAAAAAAAAAAACCCAAAAAACATTTAATTTTTGAGAACCTGAAAACTATATAAAAATCAAAATAATTTTTTTTTCAAAATTTATGTCATAAAATAGACACAGCAAAATTGGACGTGAATAAAAAAAACAGGAAAAAATAAAATAAAATACTAAACTCGGTTTCGAAGTCTCACTCTCGCTCTATCTGTTTTTCTGTCTCTCTTCCTGCTTAGAGGTTGCGACCTTTCTCTCTCACGCACACACACACTCAATTACATTAAACCCTTCACAAATTACACCGTCAAAAACAGCACAAGGGGCTCTTCCTTTCTTCTTCAATTACCCGCCCGAAAGGTATAATTTTTAACCCTCACAAATTCTTATTTTTTTTCAAATTTTTTCACTCTCTCAACTCTTCCTCTCTCCCTTTTTTTTCCTTTTCTCATTCTCCCTTTCCCCCTATGGCTTCGTTTCTCTCTCGTCTTCGCAGGTCTCAACTGATAGCATTGCTGTGTCGGAAGAAGGATTGTTTTGAGGATTGTCATGGTTGCAGCGATTTTCGTCAAACGGTGTCGTTTTGGTTGATTTGTTCGTGAGGATTGGTTAGGGTTTGATGGATTCCGCGGTGGAGATTCAACCGGAGGTTGGATCTGATGGTGTGGGGGAGAAAAGGTTGGTTGATGATGATGTGGAAATGGTGGAACCAGCTCCGAAGAAAGCGAGGGGTGAGGTGATTGGGAATACGAAGAAGGTTGCTGAAATGGTGCTTGTACTTGCTGCTTTAGGGCAGATGAGAGGAGGTAGGATTCCTACTGCTGCGGAGAGGGAAATGATGACAGAGGCAAGGGAGAGTTTGGCTCAGGTTTGCCAAAGTTTTGCACCCAAGGATGTGTTTCCAAGAGATGCTTTTGGTGCTGTTATGGAGGATCTCGGTCTTAATAAGCTGAAGGATCAGAGGCTAGGATTTCGCCCTCCCAAAGTGTCCATTGCTGAGAAGTTACTGATAGCCAAAGAAAAGGTAGGTCAAATTTTTGCTTCCTTTTTCTTCAGGGGGAAAACAAGGTTATATAGTTCAAGTACTCCAGTCTTATTTACCTTTTCGACGGGCAATGTTTATTTCGATAGAATCAACATTAACTTGAATGCAGAAAGTATATTTAAGTACATATGCTTGCCGGTTCTTTTGAATTAGTCGATTGATATTCTGTTCTCGTTCGTTAATTGTGAGCCGTAAGGGAAAAAATAATTGCCCAAATGTTTCATATAGCAGGGTGGTAGAATTGGAGCTTTCGATTCTCTTCCCAAGTGTAGGGATTTTTAACATTTTTGATTAGTATACACATAAGGTGTAGACATTCCCGTCATTATAAGACGCCCGAGATGACTTAAATATTTGAATTTTGAGGCGGGGCAGCTTGACTATATATGTGGCCTTAAGCCAAATATGACAGTGTTAAAAAGTTATTTTAGAAGTTGTATATATGTTCTATTGAAACCTATTGTCCTAACCTTTTGAGGTGTAAAATTATTAATTTTTTTTGATAATCGGTTTATTATAATAGTTCTATCTCAATTGATAATATCACTAATCAGTTTGATATCTCTTAAGACATTATTGATCTTAGGTAAGATTTGATCAATTTAATTTTAATTCTTTTCTGCCCGAGGCAATTATTTTACAAACCGTTAACATTCTTTTATAAGCGATATAAGTATTTGAAGAAGAATCAAGTCAATATATCTAATTGAATTACCGATTGTAGTATTATCTTCTACTTATACTATTTTCCTTAGGATCTTTAATTTGAAAAATAAGTTATCAATATTAGGATGTCTATTATGTTTTAAGGAACTTTCTTGATTAAATTGATGTCTTTTTTTAGATTCTCATCATCCAGTTGTCTTGATTTTTTACCCTAAATAAAAAATTTCAATATGTTCACATGCTTAGAGTTGTTCTAATCTATTTTAAAGTATTGGTCTACAATGTATTAGGAGTAAACACCTCTAAAAGATTCTTCAAACATTCTCATTAAATCATTTCTCTCTACATAATACACGGTTATAATGAAATTCTCTGGTTTTATGTTCAGCACAAATACAATTTTTCTTAGTAGAATTTCTTGTACCCAAAGACTATTCCTATTCCCTAAAATAATACTCAGTCGTTGAAAACAAAGTTCCTTTCCTTTTTTAAATAAAAATTGTAGTTTGTAAATTTAAAATGCTTAAATTTCTGAAGAACAATGAATGCATTACTATCAAAAAGAACGGAGCCGTCATAATTGGTGAGGCCTAAAGCCTTTGCTTTAGATGCCTTAATGCTAAAGCCAACATTGTTTTGAGGGGCAGGGAATATGTGAAGTGCATGTAGAATTTGAGTGTGCATCGCAAGTTATATTCACTGTCCTCCAATTGAAAAATCTGGCAATTTAGGAATTTTAGTTCCAATATAACCAATTTGAAATTGATTTCATTGAGTTGTGGCTTATACATCTTATCGAGGTCTACTTCGTCTTTTCCGTTGTGCTTTTAGTTGGAAAAAACTGAGGAATTTGCTGTACCCGCTGCTACATATTCATCTCAACGGCCTCAATCTAATATGGCTGCAACAATTGAAAACCGTGGTCCATCACATGTTCGTATGTTTCCTCACAATAAAGCAAGTCATGCTGTAAATTCCTCAGGAAGCTTGCAATCTGCTTCGCCTTTGGTTCATGGAACTCCGGCAAGTTCTGCACCATTACCTTATCAGCTGCCTACCAGTGAGGTCAGACCAGTAATTTCTAGTGGAGTGGTCTCTGGGAATCCAGTAAGGGATTCTTCTCTAGTTGGATTGCCCAGAGTTGACAGGCCAAGTTTCAGAATGGATGGACGACCAAATGGATCTTCCCATGTGTTGCAAGTTCAAGGTAACAACAATACATTTCTCCTAACTGCCAAAAGTGCTTAAGGATTTGTCATAGATTTGTTTTTTTTTTACTTCCTATATGGGGATATCTTATCCAATTCATGGATATAAATATGGATGTAGCATGTGGTGGACAATTGCTTTACTTGGTCTGATTTGTGCACCATGCGTCAAACAAGTTAAAAAGGGCATGCTACATGATTTCCCTTTTTAGAATGCTTATCAATTTGCATCCTTATCTTCTCATTCTAGAAATGAATTCCAAATATCACCATTTTAGTATTATTTTAGGGAGCCATCCCATTCTACTTTTAATTCATCTACCAATTCTTGTCATGTTTCCTTGTAGTTAGGTGCATATAAAGAAAATTAATATTCTGATCTCGCTATGTTTGTATTTCCTTCTAGTGTTTTATTGGATTTTGATCTTTTTATTCTTAGTTTTGGTCTGAACCATCAAAAATATATTTTTTTTATAGCAACTTCTGGAGATCATTCTGCTATAAGAACTCCAACCTGGTCGGTGCAACCTGCATCAGTTGCAGCAGCTAAACGTGGACCAGATACCAGGGTGACATCACAGACAGGTAACAAAGTTGAGGGAGGAGCTGATGTCAAATCGCAAATGACAGCAAATAGGCCATTTATAACTCAGACCACAGTTGGAAATCTACCAACTACACTCCCACACTTACAAGGGGCAAGCTTTGTCAAGTCTCCTCCTCTGAGCAGCACCCATGCTGAAATTGGCAAGATCATTCAGAAGTTTATTCAACCGCGCCTCTCTGAGCGGCCTGCTTGGACTCCGCCATCTCGCGATTATATTAGTAAGGCTTTGACTTGCCAAATGTGCAAATCAACAGTAAATGAGGTTGATAATGTTCTTGTTTGTGATGCTTGTGAGAAAGGGTATCACTTGAAATGTCTCAAGATGACAACTCAAAAAGGAGGTCCTAGAGGGGAATGGCATTGTGGAAAGTGCTTGTCAGTGACCAATGGAAAACCCCCGCCTCCTAAATATGGTCGTGTAATGAGGAATTTTAATGCCCCTAGAATATCTACAATTGCATCAGTTGTTCAATCATCACCGGATAAAAAAGCTTCTGGTCTATATGAGAAGGTTATTCTACAGAAGTTTGTACCGAATGGAAAGGTTCCTTTGAAGAACTCTCCTTCCGTTACTATGGAAAATAATGATAGGAATCTACCATCTGAGCCAATGATGAGAAGTGAAAAAGAAATGGGAGAAAATATTATTGTGTCGGGTAAAGAAAATATGGAGAGTAAAGATTCCATGAGATCTTGTTCAAATAATGTGACTGTATCTTCCAGTGATCAGTATCTTTCTACATCTGCTGGCTCACCAGTTAATACATCTTCTGAAGAAAAAGTGGTTGAGTTGAAACCTCAGGCTCATCCTGAAACAGTTTGCCATTCATCTGATCCCTCTCAAGCTCTTAATCACCTGCAAAGAAATGACCATGAAGAGGTGGCAAACACAGCTGCGATGCCATTAAAGCTGGTTGGTGAAACTCAGCCCATGATCAGTAGATCAAATGTAGGTAACAGTTCCAGTAATGAATCTAAAAACGAAGAGCAAGCTGTTGAAAAAATAAATCCTGCTGAAACTGCTGTAGCCACCAATGAGGATGCTGAGTGTAGTAGCTCATCATTTGATCATTTTCAAAATGTTGACTGGGTTGGAAACGTTCTTCAAGTTGCAGATGACAAGTATTATTATCAATCTTGCCGCATTAATGGATTCATATATAGTGTTCAGGACTATGCTCTTATACGTTTTGAGAATGAGCGATTGATTCCTTCAAAACTTCTGGTAAGACTTCAGTACAACAGAGTTTGACCTCTTTTTCCAAAAAATGAGAAGATTTTGATTTCCTTGTTTTTTTGGGGAAAGAATTATTTAATTGTTCTTCTTAGCAGTGCTTACAATGTTTTGACTGATTCAAGTTGAAACTACTGAGCCTATTGCCGATGACTTGGTGCACGGTCAATGATAACATTGTTTTTCCAACGAAATATTGAGCATTAATTGTACCAACATTAGTATTAATTGGAATTATAATCACTTTGAATTGTTTGTGAACAAAGTTCAATACTGAGATCGTTTCCTGTTGCATTCTGATATCACCCATTCAGCTATGTCATTGACTTTTGCTGGTTTGGCATTTGCTTGCAAGTTAACATGCAACATGTTTCACCTCCAAGTCCTTGCATTATGCCTGTACAAATTCAAGATATTTTTTACTTGTTCCATTCCAATTATCGTGACTCTTCTTTTTGGGACGTTTCTGATACCATTCATTATACTATTTTATAATTTTCTAACAACATTTAAGAATTCAAGTTTATTTAAGTATTCAAGTTTTGCTTATTGATCTGATATTTATTGTAAAGAGTTTCTCAAAAGAGAAAGAAAGAAGGCATTCGAGAGGCCGACCGCCTTTGTCAAACAATCTTTTTAACCATCACGTTATTAATTTTTTCTAGTATTACTAATATTATTGCATATAAGTCACATTCAATCTTTATATTCGGGATAACCAATAATTCCCTGGGAGTTCGTGCATACTGTTCAAAATTCGGTGGGGTAATGGTCCTGCCTCTCCACTTAAATACCAGACTTGTGTCTGAGACCTGACTCAAGCCGTGATGTGTGTCTAACCAGCATATCCCAAGTTGCACTGTTACCACTGGACATAGCCCTGGGAAAAAGATCCCAGACATTTTAAAGGCCGTATCCAGTCACATGTCATATATAATAATGTAAGGGAGGAGTATAAAGATCAAGAAACTTTGTCTGTCATTGGGTGTGTGAAAATTTGTGCTTTTCTTTCCTTAAGATTTAAAAATTTACTATTTGCAATGTTTCTTCTAATGCGATTTCCTGAATAGTTGTGCAAAAATTTTCTAGTAGTGGTTACGAGCATAGCAAATTTCACTGGCTATACATAATTACGTCCTTGGTAGTTTTGTTACCACAGCTAACTATCTTGATATGTATATACATGATTCATCTGGCTAAGCCTCAACTTCTTACATGCAGGCTATGTGGGAGGACAAAAAAGCGGGAACAAAGTGGGTTTCTATCAATCAATGTTACTTTGCACGTGAATTACCACAGTCTGTAGGCCGCCCATGCTTGGAGAACAATAATGAGGTAAACAACTAATTAATTTTGCATTCTGTCTTTTGGTGTACTTTCTATGACTAGGGATAAAATTCATGATTGTATGGTCTTTTCTTGTCATTGTTACGCATTTGATTAAATTTAAAAACTATGCTTTAGTCCCCAAAAAATTGGGGTTGGCTTTATGAATCCTTATTGACCATGTTTCTCCATTTAAAATCATCTCAAGCCATTATATCAAACCATGCTTTTTTGCCCAGGGGATTTTGAGTGTGAATATTCATCTGCATTATTCACCGTGTAAAAATCTCGATTGGATGCATATTTCTCTTATGCATTTAATTTGAAAGTTATGATATCCTACATAACCTGAACGGCTCATCCTGCCTGGAAAACACCTTAGAGAAAAGGGTGGCTTAAATTGATGGAACTTGGGATAAGTGATGAATTAGGGAAATAGTTTTGTCTTGAGACTGTTGAAGTATGAAAAAAAGTGCCGAAAATTATGAGTTGATTAGAACTAAGAAGGTGAGAAGATGGAGAGGAGCAGAGCGAGGCAGACTGTGGAAGCGCATTTAAATATCTGAAATATTTTTCCTCCAAGTAATTTGGAATAGCATAAGCCTTTACTATAGGAAATTTCTTAGCAACCAAGTAGGATGGCAGCTCGAAGGATAAGCTTTCCAGCAACTTTAAAAAGATCTCAAACATTTGTCAACCAAACTTTCTGCCCATGTTTCAGCACAACAAAATAAAGCATGGATTGACCAAAGCATTTATTGGAAAAATCTGGCAGATTGTTCCAGTCCTAGGAATAGCAGATGCTTCAAGGAAACTCTTCTCAAACATACCTCCTGAAATATAGATACTAACTCACAAACATTGGTTGCTGTCTGCTGGAGCAACCACCTTACTGTAAAACAATTTTGTATGTTTTTCTTTTGAATTTTGTTATAGCCCCCTAGGAAGCATATAGATGGTCTCACTATTCAAGAGCTAGCTATTTTTTTTTTTGTTGCAGCTTGTATCTTCCAGCATCTACTGGATGCATTTTTAATGAAATCTCAGTTTTGCTGTTTAATTTTGTTTTTCACTGATTAACCTAGAGGTAAACACATGCATGAATAAACTTGGAAGGAAAATATTCCGAGCATTTTAGTGGTGTGGAGTCCACCTAAAAGACAATTATGAAATTATTAAGGTCTATCTTATAGCCTGTACTCTGATTGAGAGATTCTTGTGTTTAAATGACTATGCTTGGAAGGAACAATCTTAAACATTTTTAGGTGTAGAGTCCCCTAAAAGACTATTTAACTTGGGTTTATTCTATATCATGTACTCTGGTTGAGAGATTCTAGTGTTCACCGTTGTTCTGTAGCAACTAGCAAGGAAGCTGTTCTTTTAAAAAAATTGCAAGGAAAAAGAGGGCCCTTTTTGGGTTGTTTGTTCTTGAATGCATCACTAGTGATGCTTTGAGGCATTTTTGTCCTACGAGAATCCATTCAACTTATTTATATTTAACTACTTGAACAACAAATTGAATCACAATAGGGTTGCATGCGACTACTTAATTCTTTAAAGCTACAAGATCTTGCAGAAAATGTATGACATGGCTTACCAACCTGCTTCTTTGTCTATTCTGCTACCAAAAAAAAATTTAGCACGCAATTAGAGAATTGATGTTCCATGTTGTAGAATCTTATGTATCACTGCTGGTCCTTTTACAGGTTTATTTGTCTACTTATAGTAGCATAGTAATGGCTGGCTTGATACAAGGTCCATGCGAAGTACATCCTCCACGAAAGTTTACCGAGGAAAGTGAGAGGAGAGCTCGCATAGCAAAGGGGTCTAATGATGTATCACAACCTCTTTACATATGCAAGTAAGTTGAACATTTTACATCGACACTAAGCAATTTCTAAATAGTGCATGTCTGCTTGATACAATTGCCTTTTCTTTTGGTAACTTACACTAGTATTAGTACCCGCACAATAGAAAAAAGAAGCTAATTGTAGAATATTGGCATTCATATCTTATTTATAATATCACATCAAGTTTGATCTTTTAATACTAAAATTGTCTTTTTTGTTATTACCATATCTTTTTTTCTTTATAAGTCAATTTTTTATATTCTTATACATGAAAAGTAAATCTAAAGGTTGTCAAAGTGATTCTTTAATTGACTATTAAGCTAAGGATGGGAATCTAATGTAAGCCATCGGTACCTCTCTAGCCTCCAACATCTCTAGAGGACTTCCCTCGGGACTATATTGTAGGCCTTTTTAAGGTCAACTAACACCATATGTAAATTCCTCTTCCTTCCCAACATTTATCCATCATTCTCTTCACAAGATGAATGACTTTTGAAGTTGATTGCCTCAACATGAAATTGAACTGATTCTCGAAAACAAACACACCCTTTTCACCCTCATTTGCACCATCCTCTCCCAAACTTTTCTAATGTGGCTTAGCAACTTGATACATCTGTACTTGTTATCATTCTAGATATCAAACTTGTTATTGCACAATGGAACTATTGTACTCCACCTCCATTCTTTTTGCATTTTTATTGTCTTAAAAATGACATTAAGCAACCTAGTTTCCACTCTATTCGTGCCCTCTCCATATTTGCCATGTCTGTGCTCTTTAAGAACTCCACCAAAATCTGATTACGACATGTTACTTTTTCCCTATTCATTCTACAAATAGCATTCTCAACCTTAATACACTTACAATACCCAAGATCCTGATGCCTTATCTGACAACTCCCACAATCTCCTGTCCCTTTTTTTGTTCAAGAGTTTATGGGAGCAAGCTTGTCATCTTCATCTAGTAAGTGTATCTTCCACCAACACCTTTCCTTCCTTATTCTTAATGCACTTCATTTGATCTAGGTCTCGGGTCTTTGTATCTCTTGTCTTCGCAAGCCTATATAATTCTGTCTCCTCATTGTCCTTTGGTTCAACATACAAGCGTTTGAATATTGTTGTCTTTGCTGCTGTAATTGCTAACTTAGCCTCCTCACCGTCTTATACTTTCCCCTAGTTATCCTCTTTTTCTCCTCGTTCTTGCAGTCTACTAACTTCGCATAAGAAACCTTCTTTGCTTCCACTTGGCGTTGAAACCTCTCCATTCCACCAAGTGGTTCTCCTTCTTCAAAAAGCTTGAGTTAGCTATCACCAACTCAAAAACTCTAACCAAGATGAGGCTCCACCTTCGTCAATAACCCCAAAACCAAAGCCTCCATACACATCGTCAATAACCACTAGACGTTTCCCCAATGTGGCCATTGAAATCTCAGCTATCTTCTTGGTGCATGATATACCCCTTACCACCTCGTCCAAATCCTCCCAAAAGTGCGTCTTGACCTCGTTCTCCGAGCCCACTTGCGGCGCATATGCACTAAAAATGTTTAATGTAAGCCCTCCAACGACTTGCTTAATCATTATCATCCTGGTTCTTCTAATCTCCCCCACTTACTCCCTGAGGACCCCATCAACTAATATACCTATTCCATTAATATCCCTCTAGCCTCCAGAGTACCACAACTTAAAACCCGTTTACATCCCGAGCCTTGGTACCTACTCATTTGGTCTCCTAGACGCAAGCAATATTAATATTTCTTTCCTTGAGAATCTTCACTAGCTCTATGTATTTTCCTATCCAAGATCCTACTCTCAGTGTAGGATAACCCTTAAGTTTTAACCCCTTGCCATTCCTGCTGCTCGTCTTCGGCCCGGACCAAAGACATGACCGTAATTGAACATCGTTCACCAAAGCCACAAAAAGATGTAAACTAAACATGAATCTACTAAACAACCAAATCAAGCGTAAACTCTTTGTTAACTAGTAGATATATAAGATAGCAAGCACCAACTATATTGTAGTATAAATCAGGAGTAAAGCAAAGAAGAATGTAAAGAACAGAGCAGTCAATGACAAACACAGACAAATATGGTTGAATAAAAGAGCATAACGGAAAGTAGAAGGTTCATCAGTAGGGTTTGTCCAATGAAAATATAACCAGAGTCGAGATGGAATCTGTTTTCGCAACAAATCTTGTAGAAAATGAGAAGCCTGATTCTTTTTTTTTTTTTGGCTGTTTTCGCTTAGACTCACCGTGTGTTGCTGTATGGTTCTGTTCCTGTCAGATCTGGCCTTAAGGATTTCCTGGTCAGGCCACTCTTTTCAGCGAAAATGGTAGCAGCGGCGGGTGAATCTCACCGGAAAAGATGAGAAAGCAGGAGGGGAGAGGCGAGTGGGAAAAAGAAAGAGAGAGAGCAAGAGAGTGAGGGAGGATAGTAGAGAGAGAGAGTTCACTTACCTGCCGCCGACAGGGCTTGGTCGCTGGAGTACTAGTTTGCCGGCGTTGGCTTTCGAGGGTAGATCGTGAGAGTCAAGAAAACAGTGGGTTGAGTGTGATAGATAGATAGATAGAGAGAGAGAGAGAGAGAGGGAGAGAGGAAGAGAGATGGAGCGTTAGGTGTAAATGCAAAAAATTAATTAATAGTCAATTTGTTAATAAGTGTACGTCTGACTTTTTCTTGTTAAGCACATGACTTAATGTGGAGGTTTTTTCCTCTCCGTTTAATTATAGATGGATCATAATTTTATTGTCGAAAATGGTTATATGAAAAGTTGTCACAGTTTAAGGTTTCACTTACTGATTCAGTGAATTTAGGAGGCTACGGAAGAAATTTAGTGAAATAATCAAATAATTACCTCCTATTTTCTTGGTGGCTAGATATTAATTGCATCTTAGAAGCTGATCAGGGGTGATGCAACAGCAAACTATTAGATTGCTTGAGTTAACTTTGTAGATATAAGTTTACTTCATAAATGCGGTTGCTTTAGTGGCAACAACATTCGACTTTCAACCACAAGTTTGGGAGTTCGAGTACCAAGGGTGCAAAGTGTGAAAAGGGTCACTGTTGACTTCTAGGTTGAAGGTTTGCTGGGTGGGATTTTTTAGCATATCAAAAGAAAGGAAGATATGAAAAGCTTCAGAGTTTAAAATAAAGAATTGCATATTATATGCAGCAATTTTTAAATAAATTAATAAGATGCAGACCACGAGATCAATCTATAAGCAGTGCACATTTAAAATCCACTAGTTTCAGATCTCTTGTTTGAAATGTCTGTGACTGTCAACTTTTTATGCAGATGGATTTATGATGAATCAAAAGGGCTATTTCGTGATGTCTCTTGTTGATAGGGGTCAGCTGATAATTATCTTTCTATTGCAACTGCTATTGGCTCGTGTCTTTTGTCAGGTAAGTGAGATAGGGCCCATCTGTTTTGAGTTTTAGCTATCTTTCTTTGTTAATAATGGAGAATATTGGGTCTCTTTATTTCCTGTTTTGCTTCCCTCATGTCCCATCCTTTATTAGTGCTGGTTGTGTGGGCTAGGGAAAGGTGGGCATGCATGCATTAAATCCAAGGGAGGTTTACTAGTGTGGCAAAGAGGGAAACCTCTAATAACCCAAAACTATTGCCATGTGATGGACGTTATTGTAGACCACTGTATCTTCTCGACCTAACAGATGTATGATCTCCACCTTAATTATATAGGTAGTTTGCTTTCATAGTAAATTTATTCGCCGTTGTATTAAGTAATGATATTATCATCTATACATTAAAGAGTCGCTCTTTTCAACTGCATCGATCTCATCATGCGTGTGAAACTTTTTGTTCCTGCTTATTTGTTGTGGGTGAAATAATTGTTGCTTTCCTCATATATACGTAGGGCTCTACCGTAGAGTGTACAAGAATAATGCTAAATTGAGTGTATCATGCTTGTATTAGTTATGATTGCATTGGTTATGGAGAGATTAATTTTTATGCATTGTTTGATTTGGTGTATTTGAAATAACACACATTTTTATTGTAATATCTTATTTTCCTAACAATCATATACTCTTGATCATGAAATGGAAGCACTATAAACTATAAGGGGTATAAATGTAAATTTAATAATTTTATTGGTTTAACGGCTAAACCTATAAGGAAATGAGTAAACCTTACCCCTTACCAGTAAGCCATTAAATTACAAAATTTCGAACCATTACCTAGTCATTATTTCGATAACTCAATACCAATAAACCTATTTACGATTGGGTAATCAATTATGATTTTGATCAACCCTTGAGATAGCGCTTGAATCTCCAAAAGATGGAACTGATAAGACCTTAGAAATGCCCAAGTGATTACCTAAAGTATGTTTGAGTTCTAAAGAAGGGTACCATTAGTAGACAGAAGGCACGAGGTCAGGTAAATAACATCAATATCCTCTATATGCCCTTGTGTAACCTAAATAATACAAATTCAAGAGCACAAGAAGCTTTCTTTTCTCTTCTTGGAGTAAGTTATGAACAAAATACGTGTTCCCAATGACATGAGGTGGAAGACAGAACAAAGGTGGTTTGTGGGGAAATAAGACATAGCATGAAACTTGATTCTGAATAGTTCAGGATCGCATATGATTAATTAGATAATAGGATGTGAGAACTGCATAGCTCTAAAAACAAGACATGAGAAGTTTTGGCCAGAACACTAAATGGCAAGGTCGGGGAGCTTCTAAACTACTTACCTAGGTATGCCTGTGGGAGCTAAAAGCAAGTCCAAAGGCATATGGAATGGGATCCTGGAGAAATGTGGAGAGACTTACCAATTGGAAGAGTCAGTACTTGTCCTTGGGAGGAAGATTGACGTTAATTAACACTCTGGTGGATGCATTAGCCTCTTATATGATGTCTGTCTTTCCTTTGCCTGCCAATGTATCTAATAGCATTGATGCTCTTAGAAGGAATTTCTTATGGCAAGGCAATGAAGATAAGAAGTTTCATCTAGTTAAATGGGAAGAACTGATTGTGAGTAAAAATACAGGAGGCCTAGGCATCAGAAACTTTAGGGAACAAAACCAAAAGCCTAATGATGAAGTGGTTTTGGAAGTTTGCAAATGAAGACAGCATGCTCTGGGAATAGGTCTCAGAGCAAAATATTGTATGGAAGACAAGTGGATGACTAAAATGATAAGTACTCCATAATAATGCACTGTTTGGAAGGCAATAAGAAATCTATGGCCAGTGCTATATCACAAAACCAAGGTAAAAGTGGGAGATGGTTCAAAGACATCCTTATGGGAGGATAAGTGGAATGGGACTGTCTCTATGAAACAATTGCATCCTGAATTGTTCATTTTATGCCAACGTCAACAGGCCACTGTGGCTACAATGTGGGCTTGACAAGGATGGAATTTGTTCCAAGGAGGAACCTTCATGACTAATTAGATAAAGTGACAGAATTTCAAGATTCAGTAAGCTCTTTCAGCAGAAGATCAAAATGAATTGCTTAGGTCTTCTTCTCTATTTTGGTGTTAAACAAGATATTAACTACGACACAAGACATCTTTGATGTGCTAATTGTTTATAGGCAGCAATTTTGATTAAGACTGTTTTACTATGTAAGTTGTAATACTTTTGAAGGGGAGTTGCGCTTTTGTTCTATACCTGTGGATATATAGACTAAGGTTACCAGTTCTAAAACAAAAAAAAAAATGAGACATGATATTGTATGAGTAGGGTGTGAGTAGTCTCAACGAGATGCTTATTCTTCCTTCCAATTATCCTATTTTATTAAGGTGTGCAAGGACAAAATGTTTGATGAATGATCCCATGAGAGTTCATGAATTGCTGCAATGGAGAAGATGAATACTGATGGGGCATTATCTCTAGAAAATGTGCGGATAGAAGACCACAAATTGATTTTGGATTTCAACAGTGAGTTTCATCGGTGCTAATTAATGATGCACCAACAAGGTTCTTTAGAGCACAAAAGGGGCTTAGACAAGGTCTTCCTGTCACCTATTCTGTTCTTGGTAGCTATTGAAGGACTCATTAACATGGTCAAAGCAACAAATACAAATGGTTAGCTAAATGATTTTGATGTGGATAGATCTGGAAGGGAAAGTCGGGAGGTGACTCATCTTCGGTATGCAGTTGATACACTCGTTTTTTCTGATGCTGAAGAACTTAAATTGCTGAGGGTATTTATGGTTCTTTTTGAAGGGATGTCTAGATTACACATTAATTGGAGGAAAAGTTTTTGTATCCCATCAGTGGTGTTTACAAATATGGACATTTTGAATGCAAGCTTAGGTAGTGAAGTTGGTTCCCTACCAACCAAATACCTTGGAGTGGGAACTAAGTGTAAATCATCTTAAATCATGAATAATATGATTGGGAAATGTGAAAAGGAATTGATTAGATAAATGAGTCATTATTTGCAATTGGGTGGTTGAGTAACACTCATTAATTTAGTTCTAAAGGCACTTAGAATGAAATGGTTACAGTAAGTATACAAATGTAAACAACTTTTGTGGGGGGAAAGTAGTTGAAGCTAAATATGAGGAAGAGAAGTGGATGACCAAGGACGTTTCTACAACTTATGGGGTCAACATATGGAGATCCATTAGAGTTCTTTAGAATGACAGAGCAATACCAAGATCAAAGTGTGTAATGGGGAAAGAACGACTTCTGGAAGGAAGAATGGCATGAGACAAGCAACCTTGAAATGCTCTTTCCATACATACACATCCTAGTGCTACTCCAACAAAGAACTGTAGCAGATTGTGGACACCTGAAGGGTCGAACTTCACCTTCAGAAGACAACTTAATGGCTAAGAAATACAAAGAGTGGCTGAATTTTTCACCTTCTTGAAGTTCAATGGACTTCAAGAAGGTTATGATGAACTAGGGTGGCAGGGCAGTGATAATGGCTCTTTCAAGGCGAATAATGCTAACAAGAGGACGAACCATTTTGGTTTCTGTCTAAGAAAGCAGTTCTTACACATGACAATCTGATGAGGTAAGGGATACCATTATGTTTCAAATGTTTCTTCTGTGGTAAAAAACAGAGACGATAAATCATCTATTCTACATTGCATGGAGATTATTTTTAATCAAAGTTATTTCATGGTCGAGGCCTGGAAAGATTACAGAGGCACTCCAGAGTTGGAAGAAGTAGGACTGCAGGCTAAGAACAGAAGTAGATGGAGAATTATCCTTGCTTGCATTTGGTGGACAATTTGGAAGGAGACAAGCTCTATATGTTGAGAGTACTGATAATAGTATGCATTAAAGGGCATTTTAGTACATCTAGATGTCTTTGACCACAAGCTACAAAGTCTCCTTATATGGAGGAAGTACCATCCTTTTTAAGTTCTGATAAACTGAGATGTCTCATGTCCCAATCACTTATATAATCAATCGGGTGAATCAATAACATGGCAAACTGTTGAAGGAGGACAATATATGAGTGATTTAGCAAGGATAAGTTGGTTGGTGACAGTTTTTTAAGGGTTGGGTTGGTGCAGTTCTACAAGCAAAGTGAGGGTGTTGGTTGATGCTCAAAACTAGAATTACTGTCGAACAAATAGTCACCGAGAATATGCACGGTGAAGTAAACTTTCTTACTGATCACTGGTAAATGCACAACGATTAAATCTTCATATACCAGCTCTAATATTATGTGAGTGAAGAGAGTTTGAGAGAGAATTCAACTTGATTATTCCGTCAAGCCACTGGGGTTCTAAATAGCCAAGTATACTTAGTCCTCTAAGAAAGGAAAGAGAATAAAAAAATTCATAATCACGAGAGTACTATATTAATATCCTAGAATATTCTAACAATAGAGAAATAATTAATTTGTAGAAGTTAAGAATCTTTTTTCCGTAGCTCTAAAAAATTGAGCAAGTGTTTTTAGGAGTTAACTGAAAAATCAACTCTTTGTTCAACTACAAGTAGTAGGATAAAATTGATAAGAGTAGTAGGATTTTGACACCTATTGGACATTGGTCCCCAGTAAAAATGGTTTGTCATTTGCACCTAATTCTTGTGGTTGAAATTTTCGCTGTGAAGTTGGATCTTGCTCCACATCACTTGCCATGTTAACAAGCTTTATTTCCTATTTTTTTTTTCAAGTTTACATTTACATTGGTCATCTCGCAAAGTCAAATTTTCTGGATTTTTATTGCCTGAAGGTTTGGTTAGATTAAAAAATGATCAGGTTGCTAAACTTGTTATATTTGGAGTCACGGAGTTAAGTTTTAGGGGGTTGGGAGTAGCGGCAAAGAGATGTGAGGAAAAAAAGAATGAAAGTTTGTAGAGTGATCTAAGATTTTTAACTAGAAGCTAAGTTATTGAAAATCACATTTTTCTTACTTTGCTTTTCTAAGGTTACTCATGGTTTTAACTTTCTTTCAATTCTCTAAATGCAGTTTGTTGCAGCATTGGTGGCCATTTGACATTTGTGGAGGAAGTCGCAGATGGTGTACAATATTTAGCTTTAGGTCCGATCTGTATCATTCTTCCGGTAGTTATTTGTGTCCTGTCCCTCCAGTTCTTTTCTATTTTTATTAGATAGCAATTTCAAAAGGTGAGAAAAGTAGGTTGATGAATATCATTCATCCAGCAAAGTATGAAATAAAAACATCCTTACTTTTAGCTTTCTATTTTCAAGTATCACAGTTCTCAACTCAGCTGTGACCCTCCTCCCTCCGCCCCCCCTTAGATTTGTGAAGACGCTTTCAAAACTCAGAAGGTTGTTGTTAGAGGCGATGATTGGCTGCTATCTATAATAGACTTAAATGTTATACTGCTTCGTTTCGTTGGTAATTTATTTTGAAGATTTCTCATCAATTTTTATATTCTCTTCTCTTCCAAGTTCCCAAAAGAATGCTATTTATACTTGTGACTTTTAATCAAGTAGTGAGAGCCTGTTGAATTGAAGGCCAGTGACCTTCCTAGATTAGAATGAGAAACTGATTATGGCTTGTCTAGATGAGGAAGTTTATGATGTTCGACTTTATTGAAGTCAGGTAAACTTGTGTTATGCTATTATGAGATGTTGGGCGAGGGGAGTTGCTTGAATGGTAAACATTCTTTTAAGGTTGTGAGTTTGAGTTGAATAAAAAGATCGGAGCTCATGGGAGGGGATAAGTAATTTTTTTTAAAAAGGTGTGATTGTCGGGCTTCATGAAAAAAATTGGATGAGGTGTAGCTTGGACAGTAAACACTTGCACTTTTAACTTTAAGGTTGTGAGTTTCAGTCATCCTTAAAGTGGGAGTTCCTAGTAGGGGTAATTTTTAAAGAAAAGGGTGTGATTTTTGGCTTCGTAAAAAAAGTTTTAAACAGAAAAACTACGAGTAAATAAATATGTGACTCCAATTCAAAGATGTTCTACATTTTTGATTACTCTACAGTACATAGTTCTCTTTTTTCTTTAAAAAATTATATATAAAGTTTGGGATGTAACATTATGAGGCGTTTTATGTTTTAAAAGTTTGCTTGTTTTCTCTTAGGGGTCGTTTGGTACAAAAATGAATAATGCAGGGATTAGCAATGCAGGGATTAACAATGCAGGGATTAGCAATGCAGGGATTAGTAATGCAGGGATTATTTTTATCAAGTGTTTGGTTCATTTTTTTTGTGTGTGGTTTAAATGTTCTTTTTAAAAAAACTTTCCAATTATACCCTAGAGTTATTATGAGATATTTCGTGTAATTGAGTCAAAGTAGATAATTAGCGGAGAATATTATTTTTTTTATAACATTTTTAACTAGTTAGGAGAATAAAATTTTTATTGTCATGTTCACTGTTTTCTCACTTAAATTATTTGAGAGTAAATAAGAGAATAAAATATTTATTGTCATGTTCACTATTTTCTCACTTAAATTATTTGAGAGTAAATAAGAGAATAAAATTTTTATTGTCATGTTCACTATTTTCTCACTTAAATTATTTGAGAGTAAATAATTGTCATCTTAATAAATTAGAGTTAATAACTCAAAAGGTCACACAACTATAATGATTATAGAGAAAATTTATTGAACTTTGTTTTGTATCAATGAATTTTAAAAAACTCTTTATCATAAAATAAAATAAAAATATAAAATAAATATAGAAAAATAAATTAAACTATTTTTATACTCGAGATATGTGTGTATATATATATATATGTATACACACTCTTGTTTTAGACTACTTGTGTAATGTTTAATGAACTTTCATTAAGAGACAATATTTTACTTATGAATTGTTCTTAAATTCATACATCAACATTAACATATTAGTCGGATTATAATATTTTATATTAATAATAAATAGATTACGTAATTCATATTTTATAAACAAAAAATTATATCTAAATAATAAAAGTTGTAAGCTAATTTATTTAAATAACTTTATTAGTATAAATATAAAATATAAAATATAAAATATAAAATATAAAATATAAAATATAAAATCAAAAAATAAATTAAATATTAAAAGGATTTGAGGGGTATTTTTGTCTTTACCTAGAATAGTCCATGGTATTAGAGCTAATACCTCCAAATGGAAGGTATTAGCAATACACCACATAATACCATGTGGGATGTATTAACTAATCCATGGATTAGTTATACATAGGCTCACTTTCCTACCAAACAAAGTATTAAATTATACCACATCTAATACATGGATTATTTTTTTTAATACATCCTACCAAACACCCCCTTAAACAGGCTTTGAAGTTTTGAACTTGCAGAGGACCGAAGTTTTAAGCCCAAACATTCTTTTGGAGTAGTTATTTTTTTATTTTTTATTTTAGGAAAAATTGTATATAATAGCAAACTAATAACCTAAAATAAATGGAATAGCTAGGGTTTGATTTAATTGTGCTTCATAGCAAACGTTAGCTAAAATTTGCCAGCGTCTCTCTCGCAAAAATCTCACTCGCCACTCTCCATTCTCGCTCGCCTCTCTCGCTTTACACACAGAAGTGTATAATTCTAATTCTGTTTTGTATAAAACGAGAGATTGTATATACACATGCAAAAATATATATCTTCGTGTTATACACTTAATTATACAATTTACAAAATTTTACTTCAAATACTGCAGAGAAAAAGTCCAACGAATTATACCATTGCGATTCATACAATTGCAGTGAAATACAATTTTCTCTAGCTTTATACAACAGAAGTGTATATATTGTGTTTTTGTTTTGTATGAAGCGAGAGAAAAATATATATCTTCTTGCTATACACTTATAATTATGCAATATACATACATTTTTATTCGATTCAACTGTATGCAAAACAAATTTTATAAAAATATTGCAGCGAAAAAGGCAGCGAATTATACAATTGTGCATTATACAATCGCAGTGAAATAGGATAGCGAATTATACAATTGCAGCGAAATAGGCCAGCGAATTATACAATTTAGGCCAGCGAATTATACAATTATATATGTATAGCGACTTATACAGTTTTATGTTTGCTATGGAGCGCAATTATACAAATTTTGTTATAGCATACAAATATGAATTTTTTGTTTGTTATATGTGAAAGTTGCCCCTTTTTTTTTTTTTTTTTTAAGAATTGACTTTAAAGTGTTTTTATAAGCACTTCTGTGCTATTTGGGTAAAATTAAAAGAAGTGACTTTAAGCACTTTTTAAAATGAAAAATAATAAATGTCAAAATTTATTGACCTATGATTTTAAATTTTTTAGATAAATCTGTGAGTCCATTGATTATCTTAGAACTATCACCCAAGCAAAACAAACGAGCCTCCTAGTCAATTATGCCTCATTTGGTTTCGTTACGATTCAGGCGTTTGAGTCTAAATAAATATTTGAATATTAAGATGTAATCTCTAAATCTGAAAATCGAATTATTAAGATTGTTTTGAACTTGTATATTAAATTATATATTATATTAATGAATTACTATAAAAGTTTTATTTCACCAAAAAAATTACTTTTTGATTAAAAATTAATATTTTAAATGTTTGTATTCGATTGAAAAAATTAAATTATATGATATGCAAATAAAATTTATTGTAACATAAAAATTTTTAAGATTCAACAAATACATCTCAGATAAGAATCATTCAACTAATTATATATTATATTAATGAATTATTATAAAAGTTTCATTTCACCAACAAAAAATGCTTTTTGATTAAAAAATAAAATTTTAAATGTTTACATTTGGTTAAAAAAAATTAAATTATATGATATGCAAATAAAATTTATTGTAACATAAATATTTTTCAGATTCAACAAATGCATCTTCTCATATAAGAATCATTCGACTAATTAAATCTTGGTTTGATTATACTGGTTAGATATAGGATAATTTAATAATTAACTAAAAATTAGTAGGATTAAATTATAACGTTTAAACGTTATAGAACATGTCAAATAATGAAAATGTACAATTATCAAGTATTTTCTTTTCTTTGCATTAGTTGAAGTACAAGTTTTTCACACATTGCTTTCGTCAACATGTAACGAAGCTCCACTCTTTGGTGGGTCACCAATACCTGACTTAGAAAGGCGACCATCTAGACAAGGAAAGTGCAGTGCACTTGGTGTAAATGTCTTCCGTTTTTCATGATATACTAATGAGAATGAAGGGTCCTAACTACGCATATGATTGATAGAATCACTACGTAGGGGGGACGATCAACTTAATGTGGGAGAAGCATGAGTGCAATTCAATCTTGTGGTTTATCCGTTTGTAGTGAGTAGGGTCTCTTTCTCATTGATCAGTTCGTCTCAGCTCTATTAAAAAATAGAAATTATCTGTGAAGTTGCGGCTATCCGACTAGGTTCATTTGTTTCATCAAAGTACAAATTTTAGGTGCAATACAAAAAAATGTTGTAACCAGAGTGTGTGAGTCCTCGTAGATATCAGGTGCTCCTATATATAGAGTTAAAAGATATATAGAATATAAAGGGTATGAGATTTTCTTTGGGGCTCGAGAGATGGAATGATAGGACCCACAAGTTTGAAATTTATCGCTGGGGAATTCACACAAAAGGGAACGAGGAATTTTCAACAAAAAAATGCTCTATGAACTGGATGTGAAAATACTTTCCATCAGATGACTTTTTATGTAACTCCACTCTCGACTTGGATTATATATCCAAAAAGGCCCACCCATGGTCTTTTCATATGCTGCTTAGTAAAGACGTAGTTATGTTAAGTGGATTCTTTCTTTTATAGTAGATGTCAAACCTACTGTGTCTCGTTGACTAAGAAGGGAGAAAACACAACAACTACATGGATCCTTTCCCTTGTCCAAGTAATAATTTTTTGTTATTATATACTTATACATATATTCCTTATCATTCAAATTTTGATATAGTTCCAAAATGACTATTCTTTTGACTGTCCTATAATTTATAATATATTTTTAGGAAAAGGGCCTAAAATACCCTCGAAGTATTGAAAATGGTACACAATTACCTTCCATCCACCTATTGGCCCCCAAATACCCTTCACATCCACCTTTGGATCCAAATTTACCCCTTCATTAACGGACCAAAATTAAAAATACGGAAAAAGACCTAAAATACCCTCGAAGTATTGAAAATGGTACACAATTACCCTCCATCCACCTATTGGCCCCGAAAAACCCTTCAAATTCACCTTTGGGTCCAAATTTACCCCTTCATAAATGGACCAAAATTAAAAATAATTAAATAATATTTTTTAATTACGTGGCACTCAATCATTGGTTGTAATTTAATATTTAAAATAATTTTAACCCCCCCCCCCCATTTTAACTAAACCCGGCCCACTTGACCCAATTTAAAATAATAACACATCTAATTAAAATATCCTAAAACCTTATTCCTCCCATTTTCACAAGTTCCATGAAGAAGAAGAAGAAGAAGAAGAAGAAGAAGACAATGGAGTCATGGAAATTGTGAAAATTGGAGGAATAAGATTTTAGGATATTTTAATTAGATGGGTTAATTTTGTTTAAATTGGGTCAAGTGGAGCGGGTTTAGTTAAAATGGATGGGTTTAAAATTATTTTAAATATTAAATTACAACCATTCATTGAGTGCCACGTAATTAAAAAATATTATTTAATTATTTTTAATTTTGGTCCATTTACGAAGGGGTAAATTTGGACCAAAAGGTGGATTTGAAGGGTATTTGGGGGCCAATAGGTGGATGGAGGGTAATTGTGTACCATTTTCAATACTTCGAGGGTATTTTAGGCCCTTTTCCGTATTTTTAATTTTGGTCCGTTAATGAAGGGGTAAATTTGGACCCAAAGGTGGATGTGAAGAGTATTTGGGTGCCAATAGGTGGATGGAGGGTAATTGTGTACCATTTTCAATACTTCGAGGGTATTTTAGGCCCTTTTCCGTATATTTTTTTCATCTAGAATAGATATTCAACAAACTACCTAACTAATCGAGTTGGCAGCTCCACATTTGAAGTGCAACACTTCTTTGTGTTCTTCTTCTTCCTCGTTAAATATTAATTGAGATGACTCGCATTGCTTGAAAAAATCATCATATATATGCATATTCCTAATAAAATAATGAACTACAAAACATGCAACATTATTCATTTGAACATCAATTGGAAAAATGGAGGCATGTTGTCCAATATAGAAAATCTTGTTTTAGAACCCCATAAGCACGTTCTATAATATATCTAGGTTGTGCATCACCATGCTTAAATTTTTCTTTCTTATTAATAGTCCGCCTATGATGATAATCTCCTAACCAATATCAAACGTTACAATATGTTGCTAGAAATCCTTGAGTATTTTGATATGTCCCATCACATAGTTAATACTTATATGTCATTAAAATAATGTTCAAATAATCACATCAAAGAGTTAAATATTATTTCATAATAGTTTAAGTTGTATCACGTACTAAAAGGGAAAATGAAAAATAATTACGTGAATTAGATACAATTTCTATTAGAATTCGAGCACAATGTGCTACCCTTCCCATTTAATTTAACATAAACATAAGTGAAGAGGGAATACCATATTAAAATCACGCTTGCTAGGTGTTCCCAAAGGGTAAATTGACGAATGATGTGAACTCTTAAGAGTTTTGAGTACAATTATGAACATTTAAGAGTGTTCCTAACGAGTAAATTGATGAATTGCCCTTAACGATTCACTCAAGCTAGAGAAAAAAAAAAGAGAGTTCATTGATTCTTCATATTCAGAAAAAGTGATTGCAATTGCTGTCAGATTTCGTTAATAAAAGGAAAATAATTAGATGAAAAGTTAGTTACAATTATTTTATTATCATGTGCATAACATGTGACAAACTAGTTCTCCAACTAACTGGTCAACTCATCTTATGGTTTTAATTAGTCAACTAATCAATCAACTAATTAACAAAAGGAGCAACCAGGGAATTAAACACATATGAATACTCCACCTTTAAAATAATATTTGTTATCGGATTAGTAAACATTCTTTCTTTAATATATATTGTTTTGCTCGAAAAAGAATGAAGTGAAACGAATTCAGAACTGTATCGAAGAAATTATATCAGTAAGGATTGAATTAGGAAAACTCCATTCAAAAACTAACCTCAAGTTATCTATTCAACCATTATATCAAAATCTAAGTTGTAGACTTTTCTTTTTTCTTATAATTTCTCTTGTCAAGAGTAGTAAATAATGTGGCTTGAATCTGTTTGAATAGAAGAAAGAACCACAAAAGCAACATTTGAGTTGGAACCGATCTTCTTTCTGAATTGAGATTTGTGTAATATGAGAAGGGACCAAAAAATTTTGCAAATAAATTCTGAAATGAGTGATTTCTCATATAGAGTTGTCTATTAGGTTGCAATTTTTTTATAAAAACTCAATAACCCACTTCATATCTTCTCTTAGTTTTGTACTTGCCGGCTTGAACTTTCATCTTGTTTTTGACTTTCTTGTGAAACTTCAAACATATGATGGTAGCTTCCCTAACATGCATACTTCTATCCAACATGGTCAATTGAGAATCAAATGATATTTTTCTAAAAAAGACTTATTAATCTTCAAATTCTTTCAAAACACTCTTAATTTTTTATTGGATTGTTCCATATATGAAATATAAAATATAATAAAATTACATATGAACAGATACAATAAAAAATAACTAAAAAAAGGACAATATTCAAAATGATAAAACGATCAAAAATGAAAAAAAAAGACTTCCAATTTAAAAATATAAAAGCAAAAAATAATCTAATTATAGTATGTTATGATATGCTTTCTCTTTCTCCGTCTCTGTTTCACATGTATTGAGAGATTAAAATACAAAAAACACCAATAATAACATATCTAGTGATCTCACAAGAGGATTTGATCAAGTTTGATGATCAAAGAGTCTCAACAAACTTAGTTGTCTAAAATAAAATTTTAATAAGAGAATATACATAGTTCGAGGAGTATATAGCTTGAAAAACGTTCTTTTAAGTTAGAAAATGTCAGTCATTTGATGCAATATAATACCTTGATTTTAGTTCTCAAAATATTACTAGTATATTAACATTAAATAGTTTAATTGAATTTATAAATATCAGACAAAGTCCTATAGTTATTTTACTAATAACTAGAGTCGTTATTATGGGCTAGACTTTTTGGGTCGGCCTGGCCTAACCCGAAATTTAGTAGGGGTGGGCTAATATTTTTGGAGCCCGTTTAAGAAAAAGACTTTTTAGCCCGACCTGAATAAGCTTGTTGATTTGAGGGCTTGAGAAATATCGGTAGGGCCGGCCCATGGGCCAATAAAATTTAATTAAAAAATATAATAAAATTAAAGAGAGTCTAAACTTAAAAAAATTAGATTAGTATTTCTATTTAGATATTTATACTTAAAAAACTTAATCAATTTTTTTAATGGGAAACTTTCATATATAGCCACTTAAAAATAATTAATTTACTCTCCATAACTATAATTTGATAATTACAATTATAGCTACATATTATTTATAGGAGAGAGGCGAGCGAGACTGGGAGAGAGACGAGAGAGACAAGAGAGAGGGGGAAAAGAGTGGGATAAAAGGTTAATTGTATATGTATATTGGTTAGATAATTATATATTATACATATGTAATTGTATATATGGCAAGAGAGATTGCGATAGGGAGGATAGAGGTGAGCGAGACTAGGAGAGAGAGGAGAGAGGCGAGCGAGACTAGGAGAGAGAGGAGAGAGGCGAGCGAGATGGCGAGTGAGAGAGGGCAGAGAGTGGGAGAGAGGTGAATTCTATATGTATATAAACTAAAAATTTGAGGATTATACATATTTATTTGTATATCCTGGCGAATTATACATATACAAACATGACTAATTATACAAATTCAAATTCTGCCCACATAATTAATGTATAATGTTAGTCGCGAGTGGTAATTATAGCAAACTATAGTTGTGATGAGTAATTAAATAGTATAAGTTTGCTTATCCGCGTAATTTTCCCTTTTTAAAATGGTAACGTAACTTCACAAATATTTTATAAAGATAATTTTATTTGTGAATTTGATTAAAAAGTAGTATCATTAACATCATGTGATATTATTTTGTTGATATTTATGATAATTTTTTTAAATTATAATTTATAATTTAAATTAATAATTAAAAAAATATATAATTTTTAAAAAAGTGGGCTGGCCCGGCCAACCTATAGCCCACGTACTTGTGGATTGGGCCGACCATTTTCCAGCCCACACCAAAAATGGGCTAGCCTGGTCTGACCCGTAAAATGTCAAAGCCGGTATGGGTTAGCCCGAATGGGGTTGGCTAGCCCATATTGACAGCTCTACTAATAACTTAAAATTTTGGAAAGGCAAGTTATTACACTAACCATTAAAATGGGCTTGGCCCACGAGGGCAAACCGATCCCACCCTTGAAATAAGTGGGGTCGTGGTTACTTTTTTTTTTACCCATTTAGGAACGAGTCTCTTTAGCCACTCCATTTGGCCCGTTGACCTCGGAGGGCCTTCCCGCAAGCCTTAGAGGTTAGCCCGTGGGCGATTTATTTTTAAAAATATTTTCATATATGTTTCTAATAGTGTTTTATTTGTAAAGAATTTATCAATAAATATTTTGCAAAATAAAAAATTAAGTCTTTTGCAATATCATCTTGTATGGTGAATTGCAGATGGAAATGAATTTCTTAAGTAAACAATATCACATGTTGATTCAAATGTGATCGATCGTGGAAGAGGAAGCGGAGTCGTAAAACTTTAATTAATAGGTCATGTATATTTAACAACTTAGACTTGTTAAGTATTTTGGGTTGCTTTGTGTTGTTGGAAATCTTTTAAACCAGCTAGTTTTTTGTGGGAGAAATGGTGGAATAATCAAAATCTATCCGCTAAATCTTACATTGGCTATGATGTATTTTGTAATTATTCACTGATGTGTTTTATTCATAAATGTATTTTTGTAAATATTTACTGAAGTGTGTGATTTATAAATGATTTTTTGTATGAATTGATGTCGTGTTCATAGACGTCAACGTTCAATACTCTTTCTAGAGAGTAATTTGTTTATTTTTTAGTTGAAGGCTCAACCCATGGCCCGCTTAGGATTGGGTTGAACTGTTATTTTATAGACCATCTAATTAAAATGGTCAGTCCGCCCCAAACTATTTAACTTTCTAGCCTATTAGACTAACCCATTTTGACAGCTATGTACAAGGAAATAATAAATATTTTAAAATATTTGTATTCTAAAATAAAATTTTTATAAGAGACATCAAGTATAAATATAACTCGAAAAAGACTCAATAAAGTTAGTTGTCTAATGTAAAATTCTAATAAAAAACCTCAAATATATGTTTAATGTAATATCACATAAGGTTTTTTCATACAAAGTCTCAATAAAATTAGTGATCAAAAACAAAATTTTAATAAAATACCTCAAGTATATCCTATGATCAACAATGATAATCATCAATACACCAAAAATATTTCAACAAGAATTCTCGACAAACATCTATACAATCTAAAAGGAATTGTTAATATAAAAAAGTACACGTAAAGATTATGAAAACTTATCATCCGTTCAAGAGGATAAAACTTTGTGTTTGATTGAGAAAAGAGAGAAAATTGCAATACTCAGAGAAATGTCGTGCAAAAATCCACAGAGAAGAAAAGTAATTATTTTATAGCGTATAAAATAAGCCTGAATGTTGTTAAGACTCTCAAAAAAAATCGTGATTAATTTAGATTTTTTAGATTCGACTTTTTTTTTTTAAAAAAAAAAGAAACAAATGAACTTAATGGGTTGAATATGAATGATTCAAATTTAAATATAAAAATAAAACGCACTTAATGAACTAGATCTAAATAATTAAGATTCAGACATTTATTAAATTCAAAAATATGAGATTTTAATTAAAGCGTGTGAAGAGTTGTGGCTCTCATCTAGACATACTATTCTATTTTGTAATTTGTGTATTTCTAACAATATGAGATTTAAAGGATTCAAGTTAGATGAGATTAAGAGTCCATTTAAATTGACTTATTTTAAATATTTTTATGTTAAAATAGCTTTTAGATAATGTATAGTGTTCGAATGAAATAAATAAAAACACTTATAAACTCTTGTTTCGAAGTCAAAATAACTAAAATAATGACTTTGACTTATAACATAACAATTCAAACATGCTCTAAGTATTGTCAAGCTAATCCCCATCATTTCATTTATTGCATTCTTTGGGGAGTGTGAAGAATATGGTACTCTGCTCGTTATAAAATAAGTTTAACAAAAAAAATTATTTAAAAAATTAGTGTTACTTTAAGAATTTCAAATTAAATAATAATGACTTTCTACTATATTTATACTCCCTCTAGTAAGTGAACTATTGCGATTGACACAAATTATTTACAAACCAAAAGTTCAAAGCTACTTTCCACTATACCCTTTTGATTATTTCCTAATTATTTCATGGGAAATGTAAGATAGTCAAAGGACATAAAAGGAAGGGTATATATATATATATAAAAGGAAGGGTATATATATATATATATATATATATATATATATATATATATATATATATATATATATATATATATATATATATATATATAATTCACTTATTTTAAATTATGAAAAAGTTCTTACAATTCACTTATATATGGACTAGAAGAATTATTAAAGAACTATTCCTTTTTAATAGTGTTCAATTCTAAAAAAATATCTAATAAATAGGTATAACTTAGTAAATTATATTTTGTATTAATTATTTTTTTGGATAAGTGTACATGAGCTAAATCGATATTTTACTGACAGTATTTGAGCTATCCAGATATGATGTTGAGTGTCACATGTCACTCAAAACAAGTTGAACAACAAGAAATTATTGGACTAAGGGATGCAACAATGCTGTTGTGATTGTAACTAGTGATGGGGGTGTCACAACGTGTACGTGAGATCTATTTTATTCTAATTTTATTTAATAATTTTAGTAATTGTACATATCTAGTTTTTAAAACATTGTTAGTGGTTTCAAAATGCTGAATTTTTGCATTGATTTTTGGCAAGTCTAAGTGTAATTATGATACTTGGTCTTTATTTTTTTTATCTCTTACATTTGTTATTATTTGTATTATCTCAAATAAATTGAGTGTATATCTAATATCATATGTGAAGGAATATCTTTATTTTCTTTATATTTTGAACTTGAAATAACCCTAAAAAACATGAGAATATTACCTTAACAATGACGTCAAGTAATGAATCAACATACTTCATAAAAATTCGAGGCGGCACGCAACTCAATAGTGAGTTGATCGTGAAGATCAAAGTAACATTGCTAGAGTTAATTTTACTAGTACCATCAACTCCCTTTGACTGAAATTGCTACATTGTATATCAATGCTACAATGTTGCATATGTTGAATTAGAGATCGATGTTTATTTGGTGGTTGCAATTTTAACATAAAAAATTATTGAAAAAATTTATCGGAGCTTGTTCAACAATCACATTTTCAGTAATCACATAAGGTATTTGTTTGAGGTTATTCTCGTTTGCTATCAAGGATGAAGTGGTTACATGACTTTGATAATCATCGCTTATGTCATTGACTACTTGAGCTTTGTTGACTTCTTCATTTTTGAAAGATTTTTATAACTTTATCTTAAAAAAAAAATTGTCCAAGGATCAAAACCAAAATACTAAATGAGTTTTTGAAATATTTTTACAAATCTCTTAATGCTCTAAATAAGCTTATTACCAAATTTATTATTTGGACCGCATCAACAACTCCATAAAAAGCATATTTTTTTTATTAAATTACAGATGATGCCTTTCGTTATGACATTGAATAAAGTAGGTCTATTGAAGTGTTGAATATGACATGTATAACATAAAACATGTGTTTGTTATTGGTTATGTATTAAACCCTCTCAACTTTTGCCATTTGTTAAAATTGTAATACACTTTTGGACCATCAATTTATATTATTTATGAAATACTCAATTGGGATATATTTCTCAAATGGATAGAAATTGACCATATAAAAATAGAAGGCGAAATGACCACATCAACAACTCCATAAAAGGCATTTTTCAAAATTAAATTATAGATGATGCCCTTCGTTGTGACATTGAATATAGTAGGTCCATTGAAGTGTTGAATATGACATGTATAACATAAAATATGTGTTTGTTGTTGGGTTATCTATTAAAACCCTCCCCATTTTCGCCATTTGTTAAAATTACAAAACACTTTTGGGCCATCAATCCATTTTATGTATGAAATTCTCAACTGGGTTATGTTCATCATATAAATAGAAATTCACCGGATGAAAATAAAAGGTAGAATGATTTGTGAGATCTCTATACGTAACTCCATTTGTCGAATCGTCTTACTAATCACTTTACCAACTAATTCTTAAATTTATTAGGACACAATATTTTTTAAATTTCTCTAATTATTGGCCAAACTTATGCTTAGTTAGATAAATCGATATTTACACGTATTTGAAAGTGAGTTAAAACAATAATATTTTACATTTAAAAAACAATGTAACTAACATTGCAAAAAAAAAAATAAAAAAATCAACTCTTAACCCGCCCCCGCCCCCCCACACCCAAACCGCCACCACAACTTTCTTCTTCTCCATAATCCTTTCTCCCCCGCCCCTCTCCCACCCCCCAACTTTCATCTCTCTTCGACCCTCTTTTTTCTTCATCAACATCGCTGAGTTGGAAAAATGCATATTTATACGTGTTTGAAAGCGAGTTAAAACAATAATATTTTACAAGTCTAGATTCTAAAGAGTATAAAATATTAATAAAAATTCAAAATGGTATATGAAATTTTATAGTAACCAAAATGGCAACATTGCTGGAATAACAGTGATTTTCTCCACCGAAAAAAGTAAAATCGCAGGGATTTTACAAAATGTGATTCTTTTTTTAAAAAAATAAAATTTTAAAAGAATTCCTGCCTAGTTGCAATTTAAAAAAAAAAAAATTAAATCGCTGCCTTAGATTATTTTTTTAAGATTTACTTTTTTTATTTTTTTAAATTTAGTTAAATCGCTGCTCAATCAGCGATTTTCTATATATATTTTATATTTTTTTAATTAAATAAAATCGTTGCACATGCAACGATTTTCTAGAATTTTTATTTAAATTTAATAAAGTCGCGGCACTAGTATTTTTTGAAAAAAAATTGCAAAAATTTTACTACACAAAAATAAGTAGGATTATTTTTATGAGTGACTTTAAAAATAAAAATTAAAAAAAAAACAGAAGTTATGAAAATTGCTGCCAATGCAGTGATTTAATTATTTTTTTTTTCGGAAAATTGCTGCACGTGCAGCGATTTAATTTAATTAAAAAAAATATAAGAATTGCTGCTAGAGCAGCCATTTAACTAAATTTAAAAAACAATTAAAAAAAAGTAAATCACTCCGATTGAAGCGTTTTATTAAAAAATAAAAAATAATTTTTTTAAAAAAATTGTTGCCTTGACAGCGATTTAATTTTAAAAAAATTACATTTTCCAAAATCGCTGTTATTCCGACGATTTTACCATTTTGATAATTTTAAAATTTTATATTATTAAAATTTTATACTTATTTTAAAATTTTCATTAACATTTTATAACGTTTAGACTCCGAATTCAATATTTTACATCTAAAAAACGACCCTCACCTACGCCCAACTTTCTTCAATCTACGACCCTCTTTTTTCTTCATCATCCAATTTACCTATCACATGCTCTCTCCTTCTCCTCCATTTCATTAATTTTTTAACCAAACCAGTCACTCCAAACCTTATTCCTAACCCCTTTGTCTAGCCCAAACCCAAACCTATCGAAAATTTTCAGTTTTTAGGTTTTATAAATATTGAGATCATTATTTTGTTAGTTGGTTTTCAAGGAGGAGATGTTGATAATGTGAATGGTGGGTATTGAAAATTTTTACAACTCCATTAATGTGTTTTAATAAGCTTGAAGAATAACAAATAGGTTATGTGAATTTGTAAAATTAATTAAAAATTGTGATTGAGGTTTATTGGTTTTGTGTTGGTGAATATGTAGTTGATTTGTAAGTTAAATGGAGGAATTTTTTTTATATTTATTTGGTATGAATTAGGTGTTCAATTTGTGACCAAATAGTAAGAAGATGGCTAATTAATTTTCAAAAATTGTAAAATTTATCTTTTGATTTTTTTATTAACATTTAATTACTTACATGTTATTAAAAAATGACGTGAAATTTCATATGTTATATTTAAGGAGGTAGGCGTTTAGTTGGCAAAATTGATAAATAAAATCGATTTCCTATTGAACACCACAACTAAGTTAATTGTTCACAAGATATTAATAAAATAAGATTTTTAATATAAAATTATTTTTAGATATACATAATGAACTATTTAAAAAATAAAAATAATATCATACAAAACAAAATAAAGAAGATAAAAAATCCAGCTTTTCTCTGTTTATTAAAATTTAAATAATTGAGAGTTTAAAATTTGATAAATATATATATAATAACTTTATTTTCATATTTATTGTATTTAAATTTTTATAATATTAGACTATTTTGAAGAAATAAAGTTAAGCAAATAGTGCGACAATGAAATGGGAAACTAGCTTGAAATGCAACGACGTGGGTGGGTTGGAGGGAAGTCAAAAAACAAACACTCTAACGTATTTTATTATTATTATTTTTGAAAACAACAAATTTGGATTTCTTTTGAAAAAAAAATAGTTAAGGCTGAATTTTGGATTTTATGCTCGGTCCTTATATATTTGTCAATTTTTTAATAAAACATTTATTAAAAATTGACATAATAAATTTATTATGTTATATCTATTAATTAATCTTAAAATTAATTTATTCATTAAAAATATGTTTTATCTTTTTATAAAAATATTAAACTCGGTCTTTTATTAATATATCAAAAATAACAAATACTTCCTTAGTCCAATAATAGTTATCTATCATACTAAAAATAATTGTCTAATTTTAAAAATTAAGAGATAATTTAATTTTTTTAATCTATTTTATCTTTGTTATTGAAATTGTTTATCAGCTAACATTTTTTTAAAGTATTAAATAAAATTAAAAGATAATATAATAGTATTAGCTTTGTCCATTTTAACAAATTAAGAAAGGATAAAAAAATTATCTATTATATCGTTGATTACTTATCTTTGAAAAGGTAAAAATTTTAAAAAAATTTAAAATTTAATTCATCTAACTTATAATTAATGAAAATAAAATAATAATATTTAAATTTTTTTAGTAAATACACATATATTAATTTAAAGTTGAATAACTAATTAAAAACAACGAATACTATTTTGGTCCAATTTGTTTGTGGAGGAATAGCGAGTGGGACCGTCTGCCCTTACTTTTTCTCTAACGCCACACATTGGAAAAGTGCATATATTCTGACCAAAAAAAGGAAAAGTGCATATATTCACTAATTTATATTTATTTATTTATACAATTCTCCCTCTGCCTTCTGCCTTCTGCCCTCTGCACTCTGCTTCCTTCCACAACTTATCTTTGCTGCGTTAAGGTAACTGTTTTCTTCCTCTGTGAGCTATGGAGTTTTGTTTGTAAGTTGAATTTAGGGTTTTCTACTATCCTGTAGCACACATGCAACTCAATTCTGCTTTGTCTTCCATTTTTCTGCTCTTTTCTTTGCCTGTATGACAATTTTTAGCCCCAAAACAGATTTCTTCTCTAAGAAAATGGTGAAGACCCAAAAATATTTGATCTTATATCTGAATTATCATTTGTTTCTTTTCAACTGGAATAATGTTGTTTTTATTGATTATAGTTTTGAAATTTTTTTCAATTGAGTATAACAACTTAGCTAATGGAGGAGGATAATGTATAAAGAAAAGTTATTCTATAATTAATTTAAATGTTTTAAAAAATAGAATTAAGAGTTTACAGGGTTGAATATGCTAATTGAAGTATTATTTTCTAGTTGTGCTTCTGTTATCACTTTAAGCCACCAATTTCATAGTGATTATCATGCTTTGAAAGACATTTGAGTTTAAGAGAATGATCATTTCTATTTTTTAATAATTTTATTATTTAATTAGCCTGAGCTTGAAAAATGTTTAATTCAAAGAATTGAAGAATATCTTATAAAGCCAAAGTTTGAAGAAGATTGGTTCAAGTTGAAGTAAATTAGACAAAATTAAGTAGGAAGTAATTTCAAATTTTTTTTGCATACACTCCCAACCATAGTTACATCAATCATATTTTTAAAAAGTGGCATAAACTTTGGAAATATTTTGTGGTTTAGATCAATTTGTTGCCTTGTTAGGATGTTTTTAGAGGTAATCAAAGTGATCTTTATGTTTAGTTTCACACAAACCTCGAGTGCTCACCTGATACCAATTCCTTTGACCTGGATTGTCAGTCAGTAAGATCATATGGCAACTGGTATAGCTTCAGGAAGCGGACAATTATATTTGAGGGAGTCTGTCTATCGGAGGAGTATCTATGGAAAAGCTCATTGTCATTCCACTGTGATCCTGAGCGGCATGCAAAACCAAATCCATTGGTATGTATTACGATGATGCTTTTTCGCCTATCTTTCCTTCTATATCTATTTTTCCCTGGTATATTATCTTATTTGTAGTACACCTTCTCCTCTCTTCTCGGCGAACAATAATTTATTTTGGAGTTTTTAAGATGTTATTAACTTGTAATGGTGATATTCATTTACTTGCTGTCTGTAGGACTATTTATCCTCAAATATGAACTTACTGAAAAGGAATCTTTGTTTACGTGTTTGGGGGTAAACCAGTAATATATTTTTCGTGAGGTGACAGAATCCTAGAAGTTTCGTTTTTTTGAGTCATTTCCTAATTCCTCAGAAAAGTGAAAGGTTATTATGTCTATTTTCTGGTTGTGACCATGTGCTAATTAAGTTTTTCAGGTCTTCTTGGATTTCCAAACTCTTACAAGTTGATAGAAGTAACTATTCACAATGTCAAGTGAAAACAAACCGGAAGTCTCACAGAGGAACAATCAAATCATGCCAGACAGAAGGCTCAACTAGGTATTTTGATTTTGCTGTGATTGGTAGTGGCATTGCTGGCCTTCGATATGCTCTTGAGGTTGCCAAACATGGAACTGTGGCTGTGATAACCAAGGCCGAGCCTCATGAGAGTAACACTAACTATGCTCAAGGTGGTGTAAGTGCTGTGCTCTGCCCTAAGGATTCAGTGGAGAGCCACATGAAAGATACAATTGTGGCAGGTGCTTACCTCTGTGATGAGGACATTGTTAGAGTAAGTCCACAAAATATTATAGTTTCTTCAGTTCCGTAAAGCAGTTGCCAGTTTTTCAGCTTTTTTTTCTCGTTGGAGACTATTTCCCTTTCCTTTTCCTATTTTATTCCCAGACTGCTTGGTTGGATGAATAGGAAAGTTGTCGATCCATCTTTCAGGTTGAAACCAAAGGACCTTTTTGCTAGGCGGCTTTTGCCGCAGGATGTAGAACTGCCAAAAATTGGAAAAGAGTAACAGCAGTGGGGGCTGTAGGTTTGTTTTCAATTTGAAGTTGAAGTGCCAGGAAGCAATATTACAAGAAAGGCTCTATGCCTATTCCTAACTTCTGATGTAAGTTCTTAAAAGTAGAAACTGAAGAAAGTGTCGAGAGAGCTGTGAAACCAATGGTTGGTAATATAGAAGATTTCCATCGGAGTATGTAGTAGACCTATTCTACATGGTTCAGATTGTTGACTTCTGTATTTGAACATTTGGAGGAGAGAGTGTGAGGGTGACATACAAGAAGGAAGAAATAAGAATAAAACTGGAAGTGAACTTCTGTTGTCTTTCGGTTTGATAGTGGGATTACATTTAGTTTGTACCATAGGTCTATTTGTTTTTTGTTTTTCAATGAGAACACAAAGGTAACATTAGCACTTCCCTAAATCAGCATCAGTTTTTTAAGGGATACCAATTAGTTTGCTCTATGCTATTTTTATTTATCTTCTCTATAAATATATACTGGTTCAAAGAAGTTATATATTGTGCTTGATTGGTGGGACATTACAACTGATATCTTCTTCTCAGCCGGGAAAAAAACTTGGTTCATATAGTTTTGCTTCTTATGCAATCAATGTTTTAAATGAAACTTTCAAAATGTCTGCTTTATTACTTAAAAATATTGTTTTTAGTTTACTCTTTTAAAATCCTCATTCTTTTAAAGTGCATCTCCATTTTCCAGGTTGTGTGTACTGAAGGACCTGAGAGAATTAGAGAACTGATTGCTATGGGTGCTTCGTTCGATCATGGGGAGGATGGCAATCTGCATCTAGCTAGGGAAGGGGGCCACTCCCATCGCCGAATTGTCCATGCTGCTGATATGACAGGCAGAGAGATAGGAAGGGCCTTATTAGAGGCGGTTGTTAAGGATCCTAATATATATGTGTTTCAACACCATTTTGCAATAGATTTGTTGACCACCCAGGTAAGTTTATTCCTTGATAGCAACTGTTTACATTGATTACTTATTATGGAGAAAAATTTTCTGCTTTAGCATCAATTTGGTCTAAAATGAAGGGTTGTTGCTTTAATCTAATTAAACTTGGCATTAGTATTTTCTTATGTTGTTTATGCAAATATTTCTTATGCAATTTTTTACCACTTGCTTATATTTGGTCAAATCTTAAGGTATGGACCCTAGTACATATGATTAAGCAAGCAGTGCAATGCAAGTGAAGGACAAATTGAACATGATGATAATTGTTCAATAAGGACTTTTTCTAGAAAGGATGAATTGTTCGATAAGGCATAAATATATGCTAATGTTAATTTGTATGCCAAATGCAGGATGGTTCTGACATAGTTTGTCACGGAATTGATACTATAAACACAGAAACACAGGAGGTAAGTACAGTCCAGATGCTTTCACTCATGTTCACCTCCATGATTTGAATGTTTCCTCAAAATGTTATAAATTGATTTCTTAGGCTTCTGTGCTCTTACTTTGAGTTTGTAGGTCATAAGATTCATTTCAAAAGTGACTTTGCTGGCATCAGGTGGAGCCGGACATATCTATCCAAGCACTACTAATCCGCCAGTATGGTTTTCAATATCTTCTCCTCCAAAATGTTGTTAGTTAGCAATGTCACTCCTTATAATCAGTAAGATAATTCAGAGTCCTAAACAGTGATATGGAAGGGGAAGGTGGGAAAGGGAAGCCCTTCCTTGGTGCGAGGTGGCTAATACTTACTTTTTTTACCATATGACTAGCATGCTTTTTCTACCCGCAAAGGGTTTGGGTAAGGTCTGTGTATATCTGACCTTCCCCATACCCCACTCATGGGGAAGTTGTTGTTGACTAGCATGTTTCTGCATTTAGTTGTTGTTGATAAGCTTGATCTTGAAGTATCTTTTATAATTCATAAAGATTTTATCAGTTGATATCGATGCAAACAACATTCACAGAGTATTAATTTTTTTACCCTATAACAATTGCATGTTAAGCTAATATGCTATCAGAAATAAGAGCTCGCTGCCCTAAATTCCAAAAGAAAGAGAAAAAGATAAGACGAAAAAGAAACAGATGATCCTTTGCTGGGAAGTATAGATTCTTATCTCGTATACAATGAAGATAGTAAATTCTTATTCTATTCCCAATAATTTCGGTACAATAGAAGCAAGATGCATTGTTTTGTACTAACCTGGGATAGGCATCTGCTATTATGCTATTCTGCCATTATCTTTTTTTTTTTAAAAAAGAAACTAAACTAATTGGTGGTGGGGCCAGTTCTGTTTTTATATTTATTCATTTGTGCCTTTATTAATGAATGGAAAAAGTTAAACTTTGTCGAATGTTGACATGTTTAATGTTCTAATTCATATTGATATGATGCTTGTAGGTTGCCACTGGAGATGGAATAGCTATGGCTCATCGAGCTCAAGCTGTAATTTCCAACATGGAGTAAGTAATCCTCAGCGTTGAATTCTTGTTATAGCATATTTCTGCCTCTGCTTTAGTGAGCTGTGTTGTAAAATCTGCCAATCCAGATTTCATCCATCTTTTGCCTTCTTGATTTTTGCATCTTGTTCTACATTCATTCAGAATTTGCAGTTTTGACAAATATACAAGGGTGTGTTCAAAATGTTGTGCGGGATGACATTGGATATGCAACTTGAACTTTTCAGGATAAAGGCATCAAATTTTCTTCATTGTGGGATTAATTGATGTAGAAAAGATTTCTAGACAAGCAGTCGGTTCTCTAATTGATGGTCCTCCTTTGATCATTTTTTGGATGGTTGACAAGTCTTTATTTACGAGGTTGATGGATTATCTCCAAAGGTTGCATTGGGGGATTTAATTGATGTAGATAGGGATGTGCAAATTATTTTTCTTCAGGAAGAAGGGTATCAAGTTCTTCATTGGGGGATTAATTGATGTAAAAAAAGATTTCTAGGCTAGCGTGTCTTCAATTGATGGTCCTCCTTTGATCATCTTTTGGATGGTAGACAGGTCTTTGTTTGCGAGGTTGATTGGAACTATTCTCAATGATTGCATTAATAATTACAATTCTCTGACTTGTGTTGCCAGGTTTGTGCAATTCCACCCGACTGCCTTGGCTGATGAAGGCCTTCCCATCAGACCATCAAATGCCAGAGAGAATGCTTTTCTGATAACTGAAGCTGTCAGAGGTGATGGAGGCATTCTTTACAACTTAGATATGGAGAGATTTATGCCATCATATGATGAAAGAGCCGAGCTTGCCCCGAGAGATGTGGTAGCAAGAAGTATTGATGATCAGCTCAAAAAGCGTGGTGAAGAGTATGTTCTTCTTGATATCAGTCACAAGCCCAAAGAGAAGATTCTTTCTCATTTTCCTAATATAGCTGCTGAGTGTCTCCGATATGGGTTAGACATAACACAGCAGCCGATTCCAGTGGTTCCCGCAGCTCACTACATGTGTGGTGGAGTCCGTGCTGGGCTCGAAGGTGAGACTAATGTACGAGGTCTTTATGTGGCAGGTGAAGTTGCATGTACTGGTTTGCATGGTGCGAACCGACTTGCTAGCAACTCCTTGGCTGAAGCACTAGTGTTTGCACGAAGAGCTGTACAGCCTTCAATAGATCACATGAACCTATCTAAAATCGGTCACAGTGCTTCAAATTGGTGGCCGCGGCCTGTAGCACCCTTGTTACTAGGAGATACAGTAGTTAACAAAGTCATTCGTCAGACAAGGGAAGTGAGGAAAGAACTACAGTCAATCATGTGGGAATATGTTGGAATTGTTCGTTCTACCTCACGACTAACCCTTGCAGAAACCAGAATCATAGAGTTGGAGTTAAAATGGGAACGGTACCTATTTCAGCATGGCTGGGAACCGACTATGGTTGGTTTAGAGGCTTGTGAGATGAGGAATCTCTTCTGTTGTGCGAAGCTGGTTGTTAGCAGTGCCCTTTCCCGACATGAGAGTCGTGGGCTTCATTATACCATTGACTTCCCTCACGTCGAGGAAAGCAAGAGGTTGCCTACAGTAATTTTTCCTTCACAGCTAAATAGCTCGCGGCAATTACATAAGCAGCAGATATGTTAGATATGCCATTCTCATTACTTTTGGAGCAGGTCAAGTTATTCTTTGATGAACTATTACTAATATATATATAACTAAATTATAGAAGCAAGAAGAGAGGAACTGAGCACTCAAGTGTAATTTTAGGCCCTTTGTTAAATTGTGCATTGTTTACTTGTAATGTATGATAGTAGGCTCCCTAATGAAAAATCACCAGTTATCTTTCTCATCCATTCACATAAAAATTGTACAGTTTTTCCATTTGAATTCTTTTTGCTACTTATTTAATTGTTTAACTTATGACTAGTGAGGAATAGTTTTTTTTTAGAAATTGAAGTATTGTTCTGACATAACTTGTCGGATATTAGGATATAGAATATAAGGTTATGCTCCACGAATAAAAGTTACTTTATTAAGAGAGGCAAAAGTGATTATAAATTATCTATAGAATATTTCTTGTGATAGGTATGAAAAAGGGGAAACAAATCAATTACTAATATAGACGCAATAGTAGTTATAAATTAATGTGATAACCTAAATACAATAAAAAATAAATAATAGTGAAATAAAAAACAAAACACTATAAGAATACGACTAAACTCTTTAAAAAAATTAAGATAATGTTCCAAATCTAGTAACCTTCACTATAACAAAAACGATCATTAGCGGTATTTAATTCTTGATTGTCTCTAAATATGTATCTTTAGCGGCAATTCATGTCAGTCTTTGTATATGTCTCTAAAGCCTTTAGCGACATTGGTTCTAATGACACTTAACTAATGCCAATAAAGACTTTAACACTCTTTATAAATGTCAATATTTACTACCGTTAAAAATTATTTTTGTTGTAGTGCTTCCACCCTAAACTTAAAAAGAAATAAAATATTACAAGAAGCTGAAAACAACAAGAATGCACATTTATGATAACATGCAATGATGATGGGGTAAATAAATTTGGTTCTCACTTGATGATCATCATCAGAAGGGATCATTTCCTTTATTGTTGTTTTTTCCAGAAAAAGTATAGAATTGTCCAGAGTGGCAGTGGATCTGGTACGTTATTCCTTTCGTTTCTATTTATACTGGTTAGTTTGACTTAATACGAAATTTAAGAAAGAAAGAAAGATTTTTGAAATTTATTTCTTTAAGATAAAATGAACATTAAAATCTTTTTCAAAGCTCGATTTTAAAATTTGATGTTTTGAAAAATGTATCACTTTGAGTGAATAAGATATCAAAAGACTTGAAACATCGAGAGGAGCACATTTGGAAATGTTTAGAAAAGATTTGTGTTGGTCGGGACGACTAAACGACTCCATGTTCAGCTATTAAAGTTTCTTCAAAGCTCAATTTTAAAATTAAACGTGCCACAAATATAAATAAATCTTTTCGAGTGAATTATATATCAATAGAGATTGAATGTATATATATGTGTATATCTCAGATATCTCTAATATATACACACATCTAATGCTGCCAATTTAATCTCATTTTTCACACTTGTTCAAATAGTCCATCAAATATGGATTCAAAGAGTGATTTTAAATATGGGTAATATTTGGGATTATACCCATATTTTACCAATTAAAATATGGGCATATTATGGTAAACTACAGGTCAAATATGGGTATTGAGAGTTTTCTCCAAATTTTCAAAAAAACTTCTGTTACCAAGTTTTAGAAGCGATTTTTCAAAAAATTCATATATGGGTCCCTATTAATATTTCAACTCTCGACCTTCACCTCACGTTTTCCAAAAAAATTAAAGTTTATTTTTAAAAAATATTTTGAATTTCAAAATTTCATTTTTTTCACCCCTACCCTCCACCCCCCAACCCAACCCCACACCAGCCCCTCACCCCCACCCCCTAAAAAATTAAGTTTATTTTTAAAAAATGTTTTCAACTTCAAAATTTCATTTTCTCATCCCTACCATCGTCCGCCCATTACCCCCAACCCCCACCCGAAAAAAAGTTAAGTTTGTTTTTAAAAAATATTTTCAACTTCAAATATTTATTTGTTCACCCTACCTGGACCCACACTACCCCAGCCATCGTCCCCCCACCCACTACCCCCAACCCACCCCCACCCTCGACCCCCCACCTCCCCCCCACCCCCAAACCCCAAAAATTTTTAAAAGTTTTTTTTTTTACTTTTATAATAAAATAAAAATAAATGAAGCATTTTCAACAGATTTGATCTAAAAAAAAAGACTAAATTATTTTCTCCATATTGAATTCTTAAGTAAAGGACTATTTATTCATGAAATATGGGTAAGATATGGGTAAACTAGTATTTTACCCAACCCATTTTTACCCATATTAAATATGGACGGATTGAATGATTAGCAATTTTATGTTTATCCATTTTCAACCTGTCCACATTTGACCTAACCGGCTCATTTGCCACCACTACACACATCATATACAATAGATGTGTGTATATCTCTAATATATAATTATATATTATTTATACAATATCGGTACGTTACACATGCATGTGATCATTTTAATTATTTTTTTTCACCTTTACAGTTATGTAAGAAGCTTTGATGCTAAATGTGCAAATAAATGTCTTAATACACAACCACACAAACTTGTGAGAAATAAATTTTATCTAAACGTCGAACTACTTGAATGTATCATATAATTTTAAAAATACATGAAAAAAAACATATATGAATAAAAATGTCACATAAATATTGTTTTAAACTTATTTTCTAGCTCTCACACATTGTAAAGAGAGTTGAGACCACTCTACATGCCACTTGAGATACGCAAAGAATATTAGATACAAAAATATTATAGTTTAGGAGGTTACATTAATGCCCATTTGATCATGCGGTATGGTATCATGATATAAAATATTGAGATGAAATTAAAATTTTGTTTGGACATGTGATATAAAATTTTGGTGTTGTATTTTCTTATAAACATAAAAATTTCATAAGTTCTAAAATTATTAAAATAGCTTCAATTATTTATTCAATCTTATCAAATAAACAAAAAACTACAAAATTGAATAATAAATTATTACAAAGCTATTTGTTCTCCACTTAAGTAATTGTTTCAATCTAATTTTCAACTTAAATTTCACTTCTCGTCAATATATTTGAGTAAAAATGAAACACCTTTCACATGCTCTTCAAGATTTTGCTACTCAACAATCAGAGGCGGATCTGGAATTTGCAGATCGGGGGTGCCACAACATTTATATAAGATAAAATGATCGGTTGTTTTAATTTTGGTTACAATTCGGGTTATTAATTTTTTTTATAAATAAATTAATCAAATATGCATGTTAGTAATATTTTCTTGTAGATTATTTGTGATTAGAGATAACTAAACAATTCAATTCAATTTTCATTTTCTTTTTGAAATTAGATGCCTTATTCGCTGAAATTTTGAGGAAAAAAAAAGAATTTTCACATTAAAATTTGAGTTTGTGTATAAATCATATAATAGTATTAACACAATTTATTCATATTCCATTGACTTTACGTGTCGGTGGAGATATATAATAGGGAAAGAATAAAAATTACAGTTCCAGCCTAGTCATCTTATTTAGCAAGAACGTCGGTGAAGATCGAAATAACCTTTAAATTAAAAAAAAAACTCTAATGATAATATTCATCATTTTTAAAATTTATATATTTTTAAAATATTACTATTTATATATATTCTTAATAATTATTTGAAGTTCATAATTCAGAACTCATTAATTGATAAAAATAACATGTTACATTATTAAGAGATTAATAATTAGTGCAAGAGAAAGTAAAAAAAATTAAAAAATTAATTATAAAAAAAAAGGTCAATTTGAATTAATAAAGAATAGTAAATAAATAAGAATGAATGGAGAAAGAAAAAATCTAGTCTTTTGAACATTAATGAATGAAAAAAAGAAGAAGGAACAAGCAGATTTTTTTTTTTAAAAAAAGAAGGAACAAGTAGATAAAAAAGATGAGGGTGAGGTTGGTGTGGTTCGAACTCGGATCGACTGTGTGGCGGATATTCTACTTCGTCAATTTCACGTTTCGGGGTGACAAAAGTAATATATGTTGCATTATTATACATATCTGTGTATATTCACGTCATTTTTTTCGAGATCAGTGGGTGTCGTGGCACTCCCGTCTTGCCACGTAGATCCGCTCCAGTCAACAATTGTGAAGTGTGAGTTAAAGTGACTATATGTTGGTGAGAATAATAAATTCTATGTTAGCGAGAATAATAAATTTTTAAAAGTAATGGCAATTATGAATTTTATTTACATGTGAAGAAATGGTTAGTAGCAGCGACGAAGTCAGAATTATCAGTAAGGGGGTCGAAGTAGTCGAAGGGGGTTCGACATCTACTACATATACCTACAAATTATTTTAACCATGTAAAAATAAAATAATTTTCCGCCGAAGGGGGTTCGGATGAACCCCCTAATGACAATGTGGCTCCGCCATTGGTTAATAAATATAAATGTGGATCGTTTTAACAAAATATAAATTTGTGGATCAATTTTTCTATTAAGATATCTCAAATAATGATATGATATTCTTATATGATTCCATATCATGATTTTTGGAAAATACATCTCATGATATGAAATAATGAGATGGAATCAACATAAAATCACATGTCCAAATACTGATTCCATCTCACGATACCATATCATGATATGATATCGCATGACCAAACGTCTACTAATACTGCATAGTACGAGTAGTAAATTGACATAACAGGGATATTTTAATATTTTTTAGATATTATAAATGACTCCATGTTTGATCGATTATCTATTTATAAATTTACTGAATCAATAATCAAATCAATAAGTTAATTATTATCTATTTTTGAATAGTTGGATGATCATCATAAATATTCAATTTTCGATTAAATTGATAAGCCTCTTTTTTTAGAAAAAAAATCCTTGTTCTTGGTTCATTGTTTATATATATAGTCTTCATGGAATATTTATTGTTAAACAAACATCATAACTAATAATATGAGGTCAAATAATAACTAAGATGTTGTTCTGATATGTTATATTTGATACATTTAGGATGTTTTGACATGATCCATTTTACATTTTAAGCATATTTTGATTTTTTTTTATAAATATGAGGTCAAAGAATAACTAAAATGATGTTATGATATTTTATTTTATTCAACACGTTGAAGATGTTATGACATGACTTATTCTAAATTTCAAGCATATCCTGAATTTTTCAATAAATATGAGGTCAAATAATAATCAAGATGTTGTTCTGATCATATTTTAGTTCATTTGATGTTGAAGATGTTCTGACATGACCCGTCCTACATTTCAAGCATATCCTTAATTTTTCTATAAATATGAGGTCAAAGAATAATTAAGATGATACTATGATATTTTACATTATTTGATACGTTGAGGGTGTTCTTACATGACCCGTCCTATATATTAAGCATATGTCCTGAATTTTTTCAATAATGGAATTTAGAATTATTTTAAAAAAATTAATAAGCATGTATTTTTCTAATTAATTTTTCATGTGATTTACTATTAAAAAATTATTGACTGAAATTTGTTTTTTTCTCAATTGAGCCTACTATAAGTGGTGTTTGACTTCCTAGTAGTGGAGAATGAAATTCAAATATGAGATATAAGTAGAATTTTGATCACCTTATAAAATTTATGTTTTGGGATATAATTTAAACTCTCAAATTTTCTATGTCTAAACATGGAGAGAAAATTAAGGAAGAGATCTTTTATTGCTCATGGTCTATATATCTGGTATAAGTAAATGACCAAATTTTACATTTATATTATTAGTAAAACAAAATGTTTAATGATCTGGCTAAAATAAATTATATTCCTTAATTAAGCTCTTGCAACATGGTCATCTAGTATAAGTAAATGACCAAATTTACATTTATGTTATTAGTAAAAAAAATGTGTTATGATCTGGCCAAATTAAATTATATTCCTTAATTAAGCTCTTGCAACATGGTCATCTAGTATAAGTAAATGACCAAATTTTACATTTATATTATTAGTAAAATAAAATGGTTAATGATCTGGCCAAAATAAATTATATTCCTTAATTAAGCTCTTTCAACATTGTCATCTAGTATAAGTAAATGACCAAATTTTACATTTATATTGTTAGTAAAACAAAATGAGTTATGATCTGGCCAAATTAAATTATATTCCTTAACTAAGGTCTTGCAACATGGTCATCTAGTATAAGTAAATGACCAAATTTTACATTTATATTATTAGTAAAACAAAATGTTTATTGATCTGGCAAAAATAAATTATATTCCTTAATAAAGCTCTTGCAACATGGTCATCTAATATAAGTAAATGACCAAATTTACACTTATATTATTAGTAAAACAAAATGTGCTATGATCTGGCCAAATTAAATTATATTCCTTAATTAAGCTCTTGCAACATGGTCTGTATATCTAGTATAAGTAAATCACCAAATTTTACATTTATATTATTAAAACAAAATGTCTAATGATCTGGTCAAATTAAATTATATTCCTTAATTAAGCTCTTGTAATATGGTCTATATATCTAGTGTAAGTAAATGACCAAATTTTTACATTTATATTATTAACAAAAATGAAAGGTACTTGGACAATTAATCAAATTTGACCAATTATAACTTGCCAATTTTTAATTTTTTTTGGGTATAAATAAGGGTGTGTTATCATTCATTTATACACATTCTACATTTTTTTCTTGAAATAAGGTCTAGTAAATATTTACTTTAATCTAGTACTAATGGAAGTTCAAACAAAAAGTGAAGAAACTACTATGATGGCGCTTGTATCGGAAGGAGGAGTCATTTTCTCAACAATTAACATGTAAGTTAATACTCTCTTTAGTAAAATCATCCTTGAAAAATTAAATTGTATTACTATGTGTACATCATTATTTCTGTATAATCATCTTGTGTCTGTTGATATGTCTCACATTGAATCGGGATAAGATCTCATAACTCGGTCAATCTTTTTTCTTATATAGGTTTATTACTATGTGTACATCGTTATTTTTGTTTAACCATATTGTATGTGATGAGAATATTGTCTCACAATGAATTAGGATAAGATCTCATGATTCGGTCAATCTACCCCTTTTTGAGGCAGTTTTTTTTTAAAAAAAAAGTGAATTTGATTTAAAATTAAATTTCATAGTATTAGGTCCACTTTTTTTTTTTTTTTTTTTTTTTTTTTTTTTTTTTTTTTTTAAATGAGTTTAGCTCAAAGTAAGGTCTAGTGCATATTTACTTTGATCTAGTATTGATGGAAGTCCAAACACAGAGTGAAAAAACTACAATGATGGCAGGAGGAGGAGTTAATTCTCCACAATCAACAAGTAAGAATATACTCTCTTTCATAAAATCTTCCTTGAAAATTAAATTATATTGCTATGTATGCATCATTGTTTTTAGTTAACCATCTTGTATGTGATGAGAATGTCCCACATTGAATCGGGATAATTAAAATCTCATGATTCGGTCGATTTTTCTTATTTTTCAAATAGTTTAGTTTGGGTTAAAATTTAATCTTATAGTATTAGAGTTAGATTCAGTAGTCCAAACGATGTATGGTTGGTGTGGACGCGGGGGGTGGGGGTGGGGTAGAATGTCCCACATTAATTTGGGACAAGATCTCATGACTCGGGCAATCAATCTCCTTTTTAACTAGTCTTTTTTTTCAAGTGATTTAGGTGCAAAGCGTAATTTTTTTATAGTATCAAAGTCAGGTTCATTAGTTCAGACGGTGTATGGTGGGGGGATGAGAATGTCCCACGTCAGATCGGAAAAAAAATTTCAACACTCCTTATATATATGACTTAGATAATTCCTCTCTATTTGAACTAACTTTTACATCTAATCCTTTTTAGAGTGTGGATTAGCATTTAGCTATGGCCAAAACCTAATCTGACAGTATGTGAAATTTATTACATAGTCTTAATTAATAATCTACTATAAAGGGAAGTGGTCCCCAATATAAAATTTAATTCGAAAGGTTAGAGGGTTACTTAGATCAATTTGATTTGATTTTTCACCTTATTAAACCAAATCAATAATAATCGATTTTTTCAGTGTCAACTTTTTCCCCCTTCTAGTAAAGTCTCAACAACAGAGACATATAATTTAATATTTAGTATTTCTTTTGACCTAATAAGATATAACAAGATCCTTTAGCCACCTACAGTTATAAGACCCTATAGCTTGGGACAAAATGGACCATGACTTTTGGAAAGATGACACTTAATTAGGTGAAACACTATTAATTATCACTTAATTTTCAGTTAATCTTAGTTCCTCTAGTAGACAAAATGTCAACATCCAAATTAGATACGACAAACACATATAAATTAGAAAATTAAATTGTATTTGGAATATCAAATCACGATTTAAGTGTATTTATTACAAATATTACTAGTTCATGATTTGCCATTATCATAAGGAACTAAAAGTTTATACTTAACTAGCAACAAACACACATAATCTATACTATTTAGGAATTTTTAATTGTTACATACCTTAATCATTTAGTGTATATATACTACAATTTGGCAGAGGGGACCCGCCCTTCTAGGTGGGGTGCACGTGCATTCGGTGACTTCGAAAAAAATCATGTATGTATATGCATATCTATTTTAAGAAACTGTCAGAAATTAGGATATCATTACTAGTGCATTCATAAAAAGCATAGGAATGTCATTATTCTATCGGTACAAACTAGAGGATCCATCCGTGAATCTTCTAGCTTGTACCGGCAACACAATAACAATCTTATGCTTTTTATGAGTTTATTCTTAATTATATCCTATTTTTTAGACAATTATACATATATATAGATGCTTTTTTTAGAAGTTAACGGATGCACGTGCACCCCACGAAGTGTGTCCGTCTCTGTTAGTAGTTGGTTTTAAACTTAGGGATCATTTGGTAGGTGATTAGATTTATGAAGATATTAATAATGTAGGGATTTGTTATGAGTGAACCTATGTATCAATATTTTGTGCATATATTAGTTATTCAACTGCTTGTCCTACGTAAATAATACTTAAATTCCTACATAACTTTACATGTATTAGTTATGCATGTTTCTAAAATTGTGAACTAAATTGTCATAGTAATTTTATACATTAATAATTTATTTCCAATTTATCTATCAAACGTCGTATAAGTTAAACAAAAATTAATACATGGATAACTTATTTCTTTTCTAGCTACCAAACGACCCCTTAATATATGTATACATATTTAACAAACTTCTTTTTACGAATACATTATATAAACAAAAATTACTTATTCCAACTGAATTTGTACCCTAATTTCTAGCTCCGCCTCTGAAAAATAACAATACCTAGGTGAAGCGGATCCATACACTTCGATTTGAAATTTGAATAATATTATCTTTTCACTCAAAAATTTAAAATTTTGAATTCGCCTCTAACAACAGATATAACGTAAAGATTCAAAATAATTGGTGGGAATGAGATTTAGGAGTTTATTGTTGAGATTTAGCATAATAATCGAATAAATGAAGGGACAAAAAGTTGAATGATCATTTCCTAATCCCTTTAGATCTTTTGACTCTTTAATTAACAGAATTTTTGCGTAGATATTCAATATAATTATGTGATTACGGCGTCAATCTTGGGCCTTGTTTGGTTTTATTTTTATTTTTATTTACATGTGAAGCCCATATCCTCTTTATATGCTCTCTACCACCCCCTTAATTAAAATAATAAATTTATTATTCATCTTTAAATTTTTATTTTTTTAACTTTTATGGTTTAGATTCTGTCAAAAGCATATATCTTTCATGAGTATGTATCCTAACCACTAGAAAAATGATAAAATCCCTTCTTTAGCTTTTCTAAACTCTATATATACCCTACTTGCATTTGTTCATTTTTATAATTCTCAAACATATTACCTAAAAGAATGCTTAGCATGAAAGGAGGCAAAGGTGAAGCTAGCTATGTCAACAATTCTGAAGCCCAGGTTTAATAATCGATCGATTTATATATCGTTTCAATTTATATAGCACTTTTTGAATTTCATCAAGAGTCAAAACTTTATAATTTTGACCTTAGTTTACGCATGATACATTTGAAAATAATTTTGTTATATATCATTTGCCATGTAAAAATGTTTATAATCTAGTAGTGTGCTACTGATATTTTTGGAAAGAAAGTGAGTGCCTTGAGTTTTCTCTATTCATAAATAACACAATAATTATTTAAAAATAACATTATTTTGCGATTCTTATACAGGGACAACATGCTGCATTTATTGAAAGAAACCCTTGACGGAGTGCAGCTGTTCAGTTCATCTGATAAAGAAACACTGTTTACATCATCGACGTGATTGTTGAACATTGACGTTTTCTACTCAGCTTTTTCTTTGCACTGGCTTTCTCAGGTTAGGTTTTCGGCTTCAAGCAAGGGCGTTTTCGTGAAAAAATACACAATTTTTTTTATTTCCACTTTAATTTTAATATCATATAATTTTTTTGAAATTATGAAACTCACTTTAGTATGCCTTTAATAATATTTTAAAAAAATCTTTTTGGTCAGAAAATTAGGTCAGGATTTGACGAGAATGAAGTTATTTTACCTTTTTAGATATTTTTAACTTTAGTACATTTTAGTTTAAAAAAATAAAAAAAATATCAGTTTATTTTATTTTTTTTAAAAAAAGCTATGATTTTTTCAATTTTCTAGCCAAATTTTCTGTAATAATTTGTGTATTTCAACTTTTTAGTGTAAGTTTAATTTTTGCCTCACGACATAGTTTATGATATCGGGATAATAGTATATTCACATTTAGTCAGCAAGATAAGGGAACATGAAAAAGTATTGTAACAAGCGTATTTCGTAAATTTGAAATTCTTTCTTTTGTGTTCTTTAATGACCAATAATTGAATAGGAAAGTTGTCGATCCATCTTTCAGGTTGAAACCTTTTTTATTCAGAATTATGATCAGTAAGATAATTCAGAGTCCTAAACAGTGATATGGAAGGGGAAGGTGGGAAAGGGAAGCCCTTCCTTGGTGCGAGGTGGCTAATACTTACTTTTTTACCATATGACTAGCATGCTTTTTCTACCCGCAAAGGGTTTGGGTAAGGTCTTCATATATCTGACCTTCCCCATACCCCACTCATGGGGAAGTTGTTGTTGACTAGCATGCTTCTGCATTTAGTTGTTGTTGATAAGCTTTATCTCGAAGTGTCTTTTATATCATAAAGATTTTATCAGTTGACATCGATGCAAACAACATTCACAGAGTATTAGTTTTCTTCAACAATACCTTGTGAAAGTATTATGACTTTTTTCAATAGACCCTCGACTTTAGGAAACCATATCACAAAAAGATATGAAAAGAAAATACACTAATAAGATAATGAAGAAAAGTAATAAGATAATTGAAGATTTAGAAGAGTGACTATTTTTCAATAACAAGGCAAAAGAGTGACATTCATCTTTCAAGAAGAGTTCTGAAGAAGTTATGGTCTCGAAAATCAAAACTATACAATCTGAAAAGCTACCATACAATACAGAAAATTTGCACACTTGCCAGAGGCTTAGATGTGCCATATTGCTCTGGAGGCAATTTGTATTTCTCCTGTACCTATATATCTGCTGTACTGATACAACTATCAGAGTGTAACACAAAAACCCGAGTCTTCGTGCATAGATGAGCATTTCATGTAATTTAGAACCTGATATATATTTGAACAAATTCAGCAAACACAGCCAAAATCTGACATGCATAGATGCACATCAGATATCCTGTATTAACAACGAGTCGCTGTCTTAAATCCACGGTTTTAAGGAAAAGATACAAAATACAGGAGAAATTTTTAGTTTTTTCTCATAACTATAACCCTTTTTCTATATGAAAAGAAATTGTGTTGGATAGATATACATGGCAGACTCAAAATCAGTTTTGCCATTCAAACATTTTTTTTGCCATTCAATTCTTCTACATCGACTGACAGGGTCAGCTACTTTCAACTCTTCTTTTTTATATAAACTTGGTGTCCCTACCAGCTTGCATGCACCTCGACTAATTCCACGAGATAATGAAACTTTCCACTCGCAACAAGTACTAAGCAACTCTATCTAACAAGGCTAGGACAGATAGAAAGAAATCACCTAATGTTTTTTGTCTTTGGGGTATTAAACCTGAGACCTCATGGATGTCACCCCTACATTTTTCTTCCAATTACAAGGGGTAAATTTCAAGTAAACAAAAGGTCACCATTCTTATCTACAACACAAAGATAAGAACGGTGACCTTTTGTTTTTCTTCCAAATATAGGGTTTTTTATTTCCAAATAAAACAAAACATCACCATAAGCCAAAAGAATCCAAACTATAAGCATAAACCAATATGATAAACTTCCCAAAACCATAGAAAATGAAAGAGATACACAACTCCAAATTGAACTTTCACCCCTACATCTACATCTTTCTTCCAATAATGATAGAACAAAAGGTCATCATTCTAATCAGGGGCGGAGCCACCTTGGTATCGAACCCCCTTCGGCTACTCCTGTGTCTATTTTTATGAATTTTGAACCCCTTATTGAAAATCTTGGCTCCTCCACTGATTCTGTTATGAGTTGGGAACCTTTACGTATACTCACACTAATTTTTAACACCCATTTCCATATTTACAGTCCTTTATAGAATCTCCTAAATTTTTTAATTTTTTGTATGTATTAGCCCATTGATTTGACATTCTGAGCATCTGAAGTTTTTTTCTCAAAAAAAATTATGAGGACCTCCGTAATTAGTTACGTACACTCACACCATTGTTTTAATAATCATTACCGCATTACAAGCCCTTTTTGAAGAATCGTCCAAATTTCGCAGTTTTTCGTTTGTATTAACCCATTGATCTGGCGCACAAAGCGCACACAATTTTTTCGTCAAAAAAATTTATAAGGACCTCCTTAATGAGTTAGGGAATCTTCACGCATACTTACCCCATTTTTTTAACGTCCATTTTCATATTTACAAGCCCTTTTTTAATAATAGACCAAATTTCCCTATTTTTCACGTGTAATCACCTTTTTCTCAAAACTTCTTTGGCCTATATCTCTCCTTAAACTCATTATAGCCAACTTATCACACTTTTTCATTGGGGCATGCATCTGTGCATATTTTCTTCATATATCTGAATTATTTCAATCTCACTTTTCTCATCTTATTCTTCACGAAGGTCGGTCTCACTTTATTGTGAATATCTTTATTCTTAATTATTTTATCTCTTCTACTATACTAAAACATCCACTTCAATATTCCTAACTATTGGGAATAACTTGCTAGTAAATAATTAATCTAGTACAAATTTTAGAATCATGTCTAACAACAGATTGTAAATAAAGCCTGATTTATAATCGCTACTCTATGATATTTATGTAAAATATTTTAATAATAGTTAATAACAGATAGTATTAAATAATAGTATTAAATAATATTAGTATTTACTGTGTACTAATCCTAGTCCTATTAGGATTAGTACTCCTTAATCCTAGTCCTATTAGGATTAGTACTCCTTCCTATATCTCCTATATATATCTCCCATGTATTCCCTTATTAGGTTAACACTTCAATACAATCAATATTCCTTCATGGTATCAAGAGCCAGAAAACCTAGATCTTCTTTTCTCTAGGTTTTTTTTCTCTCTTTAGGGCACCGATCGTTCCCTCTCTTCTCTTGGGCGGCGGCAGCCATGACAACCGAGGTGGATCCTCTCGATTCACTTCCTTCTGGCGTTAAACTCCTTCTCAGGCATCTTCATGCCCTAATTCCCAAAAATTATCAGACATAAATTACCCTACATGGAAAATCACCGTTCTTACAGCCCTTGAGACTAATTACCTTCTCAAATACGTCGATGGAAGCACAGAACCGCCGCCGGTAGTCATCACCGCCACGGACAAATCAGAAAAAACTAATCCAGCCCATGCCGCCTGGAAAGCCGTGGATGGCCAGATCCGATCATGTTTGATTGCGGTCATCTCTCCCACGGTTCAGAAACACGTCCGATCTTACACAACTGCTTCAGCCATGTGGACGGCCCTCGCAACACGCTATGCATCAATTTCCCACTCTCATGTTTTTCAATTGCGTGATCGTCTCCACACAATTACCAAAGGCACGAAAAATATGGCAGATTTTTTAGACGAGGTCTCCACCATCATCACACCCCTCGACACCGTGAACGAAATCATTCCCGAAAAAGATCTCATCATGTGCGTCATTCGGGGGCTCCCATCAGCTTACTCCTCCATTAAACAGGCGGTTCACATCAGTCCAACGCCCGTTGACCTGGCTACTCTCTCCTCGTGGCTAAAAAGTGAAGAAATCAACGTGGATTTGGAGAGCAAACTTCTTCTCCGAGAAGCCGCTGTTATGGAGCCGGCCACCGCCCTCACCGCAAGCCAGAACTATCGCGGGGGGCGAGGTGGCGGCCGGCAGTGGAGCCGCGGCGGCTACCGCAGAAACAGCGGAGGCCGCGGGCGTGGCGGTCGGCAGGGCAGTCGTCCGCCGTACGACGGTCAGCAGCACGGCAGCAACAACAACCTGCACCCCTTTGGCAGCAGCGGGCATTCATCTTACAGCGGCGGGCAGGGCACTTACGAGCGGGATCGTCCAACTTGTCAAATTTATCAAAAAACAGGACACGCCACTGCTCGTTGCTGGTTTTGGTATGAGGAGAGGCGAAATAGTGATAACCGTGCCAATTATGCATCTCAAGCCGGCCCTTCCTCTGAATGGCTGTTGGATACTGGGGCCAACATGCACGTTACTTATGATCTATCCAAGCTTAACGCTCCAAATCCATATCATGGCTCCAATGGTATTACTGTTGGCAACGGTGAGTCCCTTAATATTTCTCACACTGGCACGGGTACCATTAAAACCCCCACCGCTATCTTTCACCTAGGTAACCTTACCCACGTCCCTTCATTAAATCCAATCTCCTTTCAGTTCACCAATTCACAAAAGACAATAATTGCTCACTCTTGTTCACCTCTAATGATTTTCAGATCCTAGACAATACTACCAAGAGGGTGATTTTTCAGGGCCGCTGTGAGCATGGTCTCTACGTTCTTCCTGGCACAAGCTCGTCTGCCCACCCAGTTTCAGAAAGCGTTCCTGTGGCTCCGGTGGCTCTTTCGGCTGATGGCCACAGTCTGTTGTGGCACAGTCGTCTGGGTCACCCGTCTACTCAAATAATAAATTCTTTAATGTCTCAATTAGGTTTTTCTTCCATTCATGTAAACAATTGTGACTCCTGTTCAATTGCTAAATCTCATAAATTACCTTTTACTTTATCTGAGAAGCGTACAACTGCACCTTTTCAACTTATTCATTCTGACCTATGGGGTCCTACTGCTGTTCCTTCATTTGCTGGTTTTCGCTATTATATTTGTTTTGTGGATGATTTTACAAAATACACTTGGTTGTACCCAATAAAACACAAATCACAGGCATACCCCACCTTTGTCACTTTTGAAAAAATGGTCAAAACACAATTCAATTCTCATGTTAAACTTTTTCGAAGTGACAATGGAAAGGAATATGTCAATAACATCTTTTGCAGTCAAAAATATGCTCGAGATCTGTTGCAGAAAGCTGGACTGGAAAAATGCACCAGTCAACCAACACCGATGACAGTCTCTTCGTCTACGAATGGAGCCGACACCCCCTTTGCCGATATCACCCACTTTCGCAGCCTCATTGGGGCTCTAAAGTATCTGGCCATTACCCGTCCTGACATCTAGTTTGCTGTCAACCGAGTTGCTCAGCGCATGCATCAACCAAGTGAACATGATTACCATTGTCTAAAACGCATTCTCAGGTACATTTTTGGCACTCTTGGTCGTGGTTTACTCATTCGACCCGGGGACTTGGAGCTTCGGGGTTTCTCAGATTCAGATTGGGCGAATGATAAAAATGACAGAAAATCTACATCGGGGTTTCTCGTTTTTTTTGGGCCGAACCTGATCTCCTGGTGTACAAAAAAACAACCCAAGGTCTCTCGGTCCTCGACTGAAGCTGGATACCGCGCCCTTGCTCTTCTTGCTGCTGAGACCATGTGGGTCACATATATTCTTCGCGAACTCCGCGCCACTCACACTGTTCCTGCTCTCTATTGTGACAACAAATCAACCATCTGTGTGGCCAAGAATTCCGTCTTACACACCAGAATGAAGCATGTTGATACCGATTGTCTCTTTATTCGCGATGAAGTTCAGGCCGGCACCATGACTGTGCAGTATGTACCCACTGAAGAACAACCGGCTGATATTCTCACCAAGCCTCTCTCGAGCCGACAGTACGATTACCTCAGTTCCAAGCTTCCGTTCGCTTCTGCTCAGCTCAGCTTGAGGGGGGATAATAACAGATAGTATTAAATAATAGTATTAAATAATATTAGTATTTACTGTGTACTAATCCTAGTCCTATTAAGATTAGTACTCCTTAATCCTAGTCCTATTAGATTTAGTACTCCTTCCTATATCTCCTATATATATCTCCCATGTATTCCCTTATTAGGTTAACACTTCAATACAATCAATATTCCTTCAATAGTGTTGATTAAGCAAATATGTACACCCCTCAACTATTTCATTAACTATTTGTCATCTTCGTTTAACACTCTCCATCAAGGCTTCGATAAATGAAAAAGGGATTACATAATAATCTCTTATACTCATTTCACAATATAATCTCTTATGCTCATTCACAATATCAATAGAAGAAAACTACTCTATCAAGATCTTACATGTTTTACTTCACATATTTTTTGTATGTATGATTACTAATCTCCTATGAAAAAAAGATTTTGCCAACTCAACATCTTTTGCCTCCAGTTTTCCTCTTTCTCTGTAGCCGTAGGACGAGGGCAGCACCTGAAACGCGCCACTCTGTTATCAGTCATGATTTCTGTCTCCCTGCTGCCTCGAGCATCTTGTCCACTTGAATTCGAGCAACACCAAAGTCTGCAATCTTGATTGACTTGTCAGCAGCAATCAGTAGATTGTCGGATTTTAGATCTCGGTGAATAAGATTCAGACCATGCACATGCTCCACATCCAAGACCAGCTTAACAGCTAACTTCAATGGCACAACTTGGTTTTGCAGGAACTGACACACTGATCCCCCTCTTGTATATTCAGTCACAATACACGACACATTGGCTTTACGACATGCACCAACAAATCGTATAATATTTGGATGCTTTAAATTTGCCAACATCGCGACCTCATGCTGAAATTGCTGCTCCATAAAGTGAGCCTGTCGCAAGATCTAACATAGTGCAGGACAAGATAGCTGGCATGCACCTCAACTGATTCTGGGGGATACCTGTCACTTTCCTCCACCAACATGTACCAAGCAACTCTTTACCAAGGCTAGGACAGATGGGAAGAAATTACCTAGTATTAAACTTTAATTAAAACACAGAATATTCATTAAAATGAACGATCAAAGGCAAAATCAAGGAAGAAAAAAAAGTAAAAAAATTAATTTACCTCGATTGTGATTATGACTCTACTTGTTTTCCGACGCCGATCAATTTTCAGACTACTGGAGATCTGAAGAAAGATCGAAGTAAAAACTAAGAGAAGTAACACGAGAAAAAAGAACACAGAGAGAGTAATGTATGAGTACGAGTTACATGTGTGAGTACGAGTTTATATAGGGACTACTTGTATTAGAATTGTTCGATAAATTTCATTTTGACCCTTGAATTATGGTTTATTTCAATTGAACATCCAAACACATGAAATTGTATTTTTATTATATACTTTTAGTTCAAATTTTTTTTAAAAAAAATTACTTTGTCAGGCAATAATAATTATTATAAATGTTCTTAATTATTTATAAGCTTAGTAAACATCAAAGAAAATACATGTGACAGAGATTTTTCTTTTATTTTAACTCTAGTTAATCAGGCAATAAGTTCACACTACAAATGAGATTTATGAGTGTAGATAAAAGTCATACTACAAATCTGAATGTATTTGGTTAGGCTTAATGATTTTTTCACTTTTGATTTAAGGAATATAATCATAATTACCACAATAAAGCTAGTTTTAATAATTTTTTCCACTTTGAAGAAAAGATAGTAGTAACAAATAAGAAGAGGCATGAGATGAATTTGGTGGTTTGACTATTGTAAGCTAGATTTAATGAGTTTTTCCACTTTGAATCTAAGAAAGTAGAAATAAATAAGAAGAAACACAAGACAGATTTGGTGGTTGGACAACTCAAATATTGCAAGCTAGAATTAATGATTTTTTCCACTTGAATTTAAGGAAAATACTAATAAATACAAAAGAAAAAAAAAGGCAAATTTGGTGGTTGGACGAATCAAAATATCGTATGTGATATTTGATGAATTATTCACTTTCAATTTAAAGGCAAAACACTAATAAATAAGAACAACAAGGCAAATTTAGAGGATGGACGAATCAAATATCTTAAGCTATATTTAATGAGTTTTAGAAATTACTAATAAATAAGAAGTGAAAAACAAAATAAAATTAGTGATTGGACGAATCACAGTTATATTTGAATTGACACACTTCCCCTTCACTAAAAACTTATATCACACCACCCGCCTTCTTTCTCAAACTCATGATTAGAAGTGTATTTCATATATCATATTTCTAAATATTGACAAGGAAAGTCTACCCTTTTCTCTGGTTATGTATAGCTCAAGGTGTAGTATAATTTGAAATGCCATTAAAGAATCAACCAAGCACGATCCCAAAGTAATTACAGTCTGAATGGAAAGCCTCTTAACCATGGCAACTCTAACTTAGTCTTCATAGGCTTAGCATAATCAGACTATAACCTACCATAGACCCCTTTGTTATCCGTAGTTGGAACTGGTAATAACATCATTAATAAAATTTCAACTGAAATTAAGGAGAATTCACCAATTTCATGTACTCATAAACAGATTACAAGCACAGAAGATAGAAACACATCGCCAACTAAGAATTTAGATTAAAAAAATGGAACTCTAAAACAAGCCTAGGGATGCATAATTTTAGCTGCTTCATTACTCTTCATTGAAACAAACAAGCATTTTGTAGTCTTGTTGCGAGTTAACAAGCTCAGAATTTAGAACCGTTGAATTCAGAAACCAAAATAACATCAGCAACAACATTCCCACGAACAAAAGACTAATTTTTAACCAACTTCATGTACCAACAAACAGAAAAGAATTACAAAATGAAATGAATCTCTACAATGAGTCTATATTTTTAATTTTAGGTGCTTTTTTGATTTGCATTGAAACAAACAACTATGCTGAAGAAAATTGCAAGTTAGCAAGCTCATAACTAAAATTGCTCAGAGAATCAAATATCAAAATAACATAGTCAGCAAACTGACGAGAAAAATAACTTAATAACAACTCTCTCTCTCTCTCTCTCTCTCTCTCTCTATATATATATATATATATATATATATATATATATATATATATATATATATATATATATATATATATAAGAGAAAGAGAATATTACGCGGTTATCGATGTTGCATTCATTCTTTTCATCATGAGCCATGAATATATAGGTCCGTTTGACATATCGATTGTAAGCCTTGTTCATCATTGCTGTTCTTATACCGGCTTCATCTTATCAGAGTGCAACAAAGAAAACGAGGCTGCAAGCATAGATGAGTATTTCATTTAATTCAGAACCTGATACAACTTTAAACAAATTCAGCAAGCCAACTAATCGTTGTCTTAAATCCACAGTTTAAAGAAAAGAAACAAACTACAACATAGAAATGTTTAGTTTTTTCGCATAACTATAACCCTTTTTTTATCTGAAAAGAGATTGTGCCGGATAGATATTATTGACTCATAATCAGTTTTTCAATTCAATGTCTTTTGCCTCTAGTTAAATCTTTCCTAGTAGCCGTAGGACGAGGACAGGACCTGACACGTGCCCTTCTGACATTAGTCATGATTTCTATCTCAGCCGCCTCAAGCATCTTGACCACCTGAGAGAAAGTTGGTCGCTTATCGGGGTGAAAATCCCAGCAGCAGGTCATGATATTAGATAAGACAGACAAGCAATCATTGGGGATTATTGGACGGGCGCCTTTGTTGACAACAGCAAAAGTGGCCTGCACAACAGTCATGCCCGGGTAAGGAAGCAACCCTGTTATGAGCTCCCACAGAACAATGCCAAAACTATAAACATCAACTTTCTGGGTGTATGATCGGTGCTGGAGCATCTCCCTACAAAACAAAGTCAAACGCTTAGACATCCACAACAAAACACAGATGCTATTGCTAACAACTTTGAACATCATTTTCCTTTTTCTGAATCAGATTGTGCCAACCAAGGAGATCATCCAATAGATATCAATAAATTTTTAACAGTATGACAATCAGGTACTAATGCATGAATTAATAAAACAGTCAGCCTATACAAGCATCGTAACACATAACACAAACTGTAAAATATATTCTCACGTACCATATACCTACATCTAAAATTAGTTTGGCGTATCATAATACATATAAACAGATGGCTTTTCATAATACATATGAACAGACTTGGCAAATCAAGCCCATGTGGACACCCCTGCCCCCTAAATAGAAACAAGATTTTATCCTATTTGTTGCTGATGCTATTTTGGTTTCTGAATTCAATTGTTTTAAAATATGGGCGTGTAAACTAGTAATTTGACTCCAAAATGGTTGTTTATGTCAATGAATAATAAAGAAGAAGCTAAAATTATGCATCCCTAGAATCGATCTGAGTTTCATTTTTATCTAAATTCTTAGTTAGCAATGTGTTCCTATCTTCTGTGCTTGTAATCTGTTTATGACGATTACATGAAATTGGTGAATTCTCCTTATTTTCAGTTGAAATTTTGTTAATGATGTTATTACTCAGTCTCAACTATGGAGTATGGATATAAAAGGGGTTTATGGTAGGTTATGATCTAATTATTCTAATCCTATGAAGACTAAATTAGAGTGACACTGCTTAAGAGGATTTCCATTATTGACTGTAATTACTTTGGGATCGTGGTGTGGTTGATTCTTTAATTGCATTTCAAATTATACTACACTTTGAGCCATACAACACGAGAGAAAAGGGTAGAGAGTCCCTGTGAATATTTGGAAGTATAATATATGAAATACATTTCTTATCATGAATTTGAGAAAGAAGGAGAGTGGTGGGATATAATTTTTCATGGAAGGTGAAGATGTGCCGATTCAAATATAATGGTGATTCGTCCAAATACTATTTTTTTATTATTATTATTTATTAGTAATGTCTAAAAATCAAAGTGGAAAAATGCATTAAATCTAGCTTAAGATATTTGATTCATCCATCTACCAAATTTTCCTTGTTGTTCTTATTTATAAGTGGAAAAATTCATTAAATATAATTATGGTATTTTGATTCGTCCAACCACCAAATTTGCCTTTTTTCTTCTTATTTATTAGTATTTTCCTTAAATTAGAAGTGGAAAAATTCATTAAATCTATTTTACAATATTTGATTTATCCAACCACAAAAATTGTCTTATGTTTCTTCTTATTTATTACTTTTTCTTAGATTCAAAGTGGAAAAATTCATTAAAACGAGCTTACAATATTTGATTCATCCGACCACCAAATTTCTCTTGTGTCTCTTCTTATTTATTTCTACTATCTTTAATTCGGAGTGGAAAAAATTATTAAATCTAGCTTTATTGTAGTAATTATGAGTATATTCCTTGAATGAAAAGTGGAAAAATTCATTAAATCTAATTTGTATCTACAACCAAATACATTCACTTTAAAAATCGCATTTGTAATCCACACTCCAAAATCACTTTTTTGGTGTGAACTTATTGGCTGATTAACTATAGTTAAAATAAAGAAAAAATCTCAAGCACATGTATTTTGTTTGATGTTTACTAAGCTTTTAAATAATTAAGGACATTTATAATTAATAATTGGAGAACATTTTAAAATTTATTGTCATATTTATTAGAGTCAAAATGAAATTTATTGAACACTAAAATAATTCTAATACAAGTAGGTCCCACATAAAGTCTTACTCACACATGTAACTTGCATTGAATACACCATATGCAAAAAAAAAAAAGACATTATAGAGATTTTCTTTTATTTTAGCTAAAGAAAATTCTTTTCATACATCAGTCTCTCTTTGTGTTCTTCTTTTTTATCGTGTTCACTTCTCTCAGTTTTTACTTCGATTTTCTTCAAAGATCCAGTGGTCTGATAATTGATCGGCATCAGAAAACAAGTAGAGTCATCACATTCTTCATATACCTCATTTCCAAGAATAGAAGTAGTTCATTTTCTTTCTATCTCAATTCAAATCGAGGTAAATTTATTTTTTTTCTCTTTGATTTTGCCCTTGATCGTTCATTTTTTATGAATATTCTATGATTTGATTAAAGTTTAACACTGGGTGCTTCCTTCCCATCCGTCCTAGCCCTGGTAAATAGAGTTGCTTGGTACTTGTTGCGGGTGGGAAGTGATAGATATCCCCTTGAATTAGTCGAAATGCACGCAAACTAAGCCTGAACACCACTCTTACTAAAAAAAGATTTGAAATTGGAGTAATGTTTTCTCGTTCGTCCTTTTAGATCTATTTTTTTGGGACAAGTTTAGCCTTTTTCTTTATTTCTATAATGTGGAGTTCTGCTGAAAGTTGTACTATGTTTGAATTTTGGATTTTCTTTTTTGCCTTCGGAAGTTTGATATGGAGATAAAATTGCCGACATTTTTTTCCTCTTGCAAAACCCCTATAATCGGAAGAAAATTGTAGTGGTGAAAGTTGAAGTTGGAGATAATTGCTTCCTACCTCTAGTATGCTTATCATTAGGTTATTCATCAAAGAGGAAACATGATTACTCAGTTTCACAAGCGTTTGACCTTCTAAGTCTACATAGAAGAATTGATTTTGATGAACCTAACCGTTTCAATTTTTATGTTTTTCAGGGTTGTTGAGGTACGACTTGATTTTAGAAATCTTCATGCAAAACAAATAAGCCGGATTGAAGCTCTTCTGTTGTACCTGCTTTATCAGAAAAACTATCGGGGCTCCGACATTTGTTGGACTTGTAGATTTGAATCAAAACTGTCGCAAATTTTTTATCATAAGCTTGGCGAGGGGCAAACATGTCTATTCAAGGTTATGGGATAATCAATGCTAGTGGTTCTGGTGCAATGGCAGTGGATAAAAGCAGTGTTGGTTCAAATGGTTCTCACACTGATATTCTAACCCAGCAGGGTAATCACATCCACAATAACTATTCTGTTGCTGCTAGCGTAGTCGGGGGGAGAGTTTCTAGGTTGAGCGATGATGCCCTTGCTCAAGCCTTGGTTGATCCTCAATTCCCCACCACTGGGCTTGTGATTTGTGATGAGTGGACAATTGACTTGAGTAGGCTTACCATTGGACAAGCATTTGCTCAAGGCTCTTTTGGGAAGCTCTATAATGGTACTTATAATGGTGAAGATGTTGCCATTAAGCTTCTAGAGAGGCCAGGACATGCTCTTGAGAAGGCTCACTTTATAGAGCAGCAATTTCAACATGAGGTCAGGATGTTAGCAAATTTAAAACATCCAAATATCATACGATTTGTTGGTGCATGTCGTAAAACCATGGTGTTATGCATTGTGACTAAATATGCAAGCGGAGGATCAGTGCGTCAGTTCCTCGCGAAGCGACAAAACCGAGCTGTGCCATTGAAGTTAGCAGATAAGCAGGCCTTGGATGTGGCAAAGGGGATGGAGTATGTGCATGGTCTAAATCTTATTCATCGAGATTTAAAATCTGACAATCTATTGATTGCTGCTGACAAGTCAATCAAGATTGCAGACTTTGGTATTGCTCGGATTGAGGTGCTGACTGAAGGAATGACACCAGAAACTGGCACTTACCGTTGGATGGCTCCGTAAGCATCTAGACTCTATAGCAGCCTTGTCAAATCTGTTGTCTTGATCCTATTTGAGCTTATTGCCAAATCGTATAATAGAGCTCTTAAGCTTTTTATCCTATTCTTTTAGGCTATTATTTTCTCTGTCTGCATTACTTTCTGTATTTTTTTTTTTTAAAAAATTACTTTGTTATGTGTTTCTTTAGCCAAACATCTTCCGGACACAACCTCTCTTCTTCTAGGAGGCCAGGGTAAGGTCTGCTTTCTCTCTACCCAACCCAGACCCCATTGAGTGGGATTTCATAGGGTATGTTGTTGTAGCATGTTGGATTCTCTTTAATGAATAATTTTTCTAAAAACTGAAGTGAAAAGCATGGAGGTTAAAGAGTTGATTGAACTTACTCTCTTTCAATTCCTTTCCATCCTTTTCCTTTTCCTTCTTGTCCATGACTTGTAACTTTATTCAATTTAGACACATTTAATGGTGTCGCTTAGTTGTCAATGAAGATTAGGGTTCAATCATCCCAGTGACAGAAAACACCAAGTGTACTCTTCCCATATGCCTAAACCTGAAACCTTGGTGGGTATAGTTACCTGAAGTCGAGATGTCTGCAAGTTGGATTGGATTCCATTTTCAAATAGAGTAAAATTGTGTTTATCTGAAAAGGGGTCCAAGACATTAACTACCTCAGTGAGTTCTCTTACTGGATGTGTTTGAGAGATATGAACCACAATTCTATTCTTGTCGAATATGTAAATGGAAATTCTATGGGAAGTATATTATCTCTTTCACTCCTTCGTGAGTGTTGATCTTCCTGCATCGTCTTTAGCATTACCTCTTTCTTCAAAGCAGTGAATCTATTTAGAATAATGTATGGGTAAGAATGGGTCCCTGGCCTATGCAGTGGTATTAGTTAGGGTTTCTTAGTTAGGGTTTCTTAGTTAGGGTTTCTGACTGAATCTGCTGGAAAGGGTAAAACTTAAAAATGGAGCTCAAGGATGGCGTTACAAGATTAAAGTAAGTTAGGGAGTAGATCTATTCATATTTGGACAGGCTGTAGGTGTTTTGGGCTAGATCAGGTTATGGTTTGGTTTGCTTTTTTTAGACTGAACTTTAATTTTTTTAAAACGAAGTATGCCACTTTTAGTTTCTCTGAGGTGGAAAGAAGTTCATTCTTCTTCAGATGTTTCTAGATGGAATTCTAGAAGGGACTTGCAAAAACTAGACACTACAACAATGATATGATTTTCCGTTGAGTTACTACATGGACTTTTTTCATCAGTAGACGATCTCTACGGAAAGGTAGAAGCGAATATTTGGCTCAATCTTCTATTAATCTAAATTATTTATTGGAAAGTTCATAATTTTTACGGAGAGACCTCTTTAAAATCATAATAAGCGACAAGGTGATGTTTCTAAAATCTACCACAATTATGTGGATTTTGCATTGAGTTGCTACATGGACTTGTTCCATCGATAAGACTATTTCAATCTCTATGGAAAGGTAGAAGTGGAATACTTAGCTTACTCTCCTCATGTTAAAATCATAAAGCGAACATGGTGTTTGAAATGAAAAGCTGGGAGTGAAGCATACAAGTTATGGAAAAGTATAATGAAGTACCAATCATATACAAATTTAGTAGTCTTTTCATGAAGTCGAATCATTTGTTGAAACCTCCAATTATAAAGAGTAGTCTTATTAGAAGCGAGAACACTATTTTGGGAAGCGAGAAGCGAAAAAAGTGACGAGGACTCGCTTCACGGAAGAGAAACGTGAAGTGAAGCGCACACTTTTTTTTATAAAAAAAAGCGACATTTAGTATAAAAATAAATAAATATTAAATAACTCTATAGATAGATAATCAATAATACTCACAAGTCATAACATATAAAACAAAAATAAAAAACATAATTAGATCACAAAGACTCGAACTCCCATTTTTCAACAAGATCCTCAAACTCTTCAAGTGCCATAACCGAGGGCTTTACTTGGTCATCATCTTCTTCATCATCAGAAGGCTCATCAACGAGGTTTCGACTCAAACTAGAACCTCCAACTCCTCTTTCCTTGCCCCTTAAAGTACTCTCCCTAAAATTATAAATATTCTCCTCAACACCACTTTCCATAGAAACGTCACCATAAGTGAGACTTTCTCCTTCGTACACTTCTTCATCTTGGTGATCTTGTGGTGCTCCAGTTAACCATTCATTTGCCTCATCAATACTATCCAACAAAATTGGATCAATGGTATTACGAGCATTGTCACGACGCGCCAATATTCTATTATATTTGATGAACACTAGATCATTGAGGCGTGTCAACTCAAGCCTATTTCTCTTTTTACTAGGAATCTGCACATAGTAGAAAGTAATTAATAGGAGGACTTGGGATGATTAAGGTATCAATTAGATTAGTAATAATATATTAATGTAATATAGTTTTTCACATGTTCATACACGCTCCAATTTCTCTCTCAATCGGATGCGCTACAAGTTAAACTTTGCATTCTAATAGCAAATTGTTGCAAGTTTTGGACATTATGACCAAATTGCATCCACCATTCAACTGTAGAAGAGTAATTTTAAAAGATTCATAACTTAAATGTTGAAGCTTTAAATACAATTAAAAGATGAAATTCTCACCTCGTGACCTCAAGGTTCTAGCTCTAATGGCTGATTCAATTCCAAGTAGGCCACCCGCTTTCATGTACACACCAAAACCGACAAAGTCCATGGAGTAATTTGAAGCAAAAAGTGAAGCAGAATGGCTATAAGAAGTAAGTGAAGCAGAATGGCTATTCAATTCTTTCTCGCTAAAATCATTTTGCGCGTCATTTTTTAAAGCACAACTTATCTGAAGTGCATGGCTTCAAGCAGTAATCCCATACTTCAAATTTCTTTAAGAGATGTCTTTGAACAAAAATGCGGGAGCTATGTGACACACGAGGAAATCAATGCCCGTCCTCAATACCTGATAAGAAGAATGACTTATTTGGTATTAAGTCTTACAACACATGTTGCTACACCCGATTTGACATATGCCTTATATATGTTGAACTAGATCTTTTGAAACAAAAGGAGCATTAAAACCCCATAATGATCAATCAATTAGTATAACTTGTTGAGTTAGTGAGATCGTAAATGAGGCCGATTATGACTCAGTATTCTGATATCTAACTTTTCGTGCCTCACATGCTATGTTATATCGGTCCTTCGCATTACATACTTATTGCAATGGGTGTGTCATTGTTGTATGTACTCTTCAAAATACACAAATACTTTACAAAAAAAATGTGCATACCTATAATGATACTTAGATCTAATTAAATTCATAGTCACAAACAAGTCCATACGAGAAGCGGATTTAGGATTTAAAATTTATCGGTCCCAATGATACGGGGGATTGAGCCTTCAATGACGAGGGCAATAAAGCTTAAGCAAGTTTCCATTTATCTCGTTGGACCAATAACTTACTTTGTAGATCCCAACAAATAGTTTTTATATATTTATTGACTGGATTCCACATAACCTATACCCAATACTCTAGGTCCGCCCTGTTTAATAGTAGCAACAACATACTTAGTGCAATCCCACTTGTGGGGTTTGAGAGAGTAGAGTGTATGCAATGTTGCCCTTACCTTGTTGTGATAGAGCTTTCTTCTGAAAAGACCCTAAACTTTAAATAAACTTGCTAATCAGGAAGCAAGAGAATGCTCAATTTCCAACGAACAATTTACCTTAATACGCTACCTTTATACTCTCTTATCAAAGGCAATTTTTTCAGTAAGATCTAGATGCACTTCATCTAATCACTCTCTCAATACTTCTTCGGCCCGACTTTACCTTTCATGAAGTCATCCACTACCAACATCTCACACCTCCTATGAGGAGTGAGGCGTCTATACTCCTCCTTACATGTCCAAATCATCTTAGTCCCACATGCCATATCTTGTTCAACATGGAGGCCACTCCTACCTTGTCCAGGATATCTCCATTCTTAATCTTGTCTCTCTTAGTATGCCCACAATATCTACCTCAATATTCTCATCACAACGATTTTCTTCTTATGAGCATAAGATTTCTTAATAAGCCAACACTTTGCCCCATACTCGGTGGCGTACGCAGGATTTTTCGTAAGTTGTGTCACCTTTTCTTAATTGATGTAGAAAAGATTTCTAGACTAGCAGTCGGTACTCTAATTGATGGTCCTCCTCTGATCATCTTTTGGATGGTAGACAGGTCTTTGTTTGCGAGGTTGATAAACTATTCTCAATGATTGCATTAATAAAGTTGAAGTCTTGTTCTGACATAACTTGTCATGATATAGAATATAAAGTTATGCTCCACGAATAAAAGTTACTTTATTAAGAGAGGCAAAAGTGATTTTAAATTATCTATAGATTAATTCTTGAATTTATTTATGAAATTGAAATTGAAATTGTTTTGAGATTCTTGCATAGGTCTATATTCATTATATTGTTTTTATCTTTTTATCATTTTATCTAGTCAAGTAAAAAAGCGACAAGGCCATTTTTCGACTTTTTTTAATAGCGGTCATCCCTTTTTATTGATTAAGCATTTTTCAGTAGTGGTCATACCAATATAATACAATTGAGTATCAAAGTTTGATAACAAGGAGAAACTAAAATTTCTCTTAAATTAAAGCATCATGAACTCTTCTTTTATTAGTGGTCAAATAATATTCTTTGATGGCATTTTATTGATTATGTTTTTCGTACGACAAAATCTTTTTTTTTTTTTTTGATAAAAGGTAATGAAAAGATTTCATAGAATGGATTGCTACATATGTTCATGTGGTAGATAAATGAGTTTTTTTTGGAATCCTATGATAACTTTTAGCTTTATAAGCTCTGTTTTTCATGTGTGCATTGAATAAATTTTATACTATATAAAAACCTGCAAATTATATAGGCATGTAAATCGCATTAGGCAAACCTTATGTGACAGATTCAACTCAGAAGACATTGAAGGATGGTCAATCGCAAATCATCCGTGTGAATAACCATCCTCCAAACCAAATGAATTTTTTTGTAGATTTTACAGAAATCATATAGTTTTAATATGAAATTACAATTTATCCCTCTTTAGTTTGTTATTACGTACATTAATTCCTTAAAATGTAACACAAATCGAATACATTAAAGAGTATCTCGGATACATTATAACATAAAACAGATACATAATATGTAGCTCGGATACATTAAAACTAGCTCGGATACATCAAAACTAGATTGGATACATTATAAAATGAATCGGATACACAATATGTAGCTCGGATACATTTAATATTGGATCGAAAACATCAATATGTAGCTCGAATACATTAAAAAATGAAATTTTAAAAGGTTTTTAGAAATAAAAGGGAATATTAAAAATAAGGAAAACATAAGACATGTATTTTAGTAATATTTAATTTGACCATTGAGAAGCTTTTATTAGGCTGAGGTCCTCCAAATGAATGAATTCTACATAAGTCTTCATTCTTCAATTTAAAGTAATGTGTTTTTGTTGAACATGTGCCTACAAGATAGGTCAAATAGAGAAAAATCTGATAGTCTTCCAAATGAATGAATGCTATACAAGTCTTCATTCTTCAATTTAAAGTAATGTTTTTTGTTGAACATGTTCCTACAAAATAGGTCAAATAGAGAAAAATCTAATAGTCTATACTACCTAGAATAAGAATGGCTAACTAAAAGTAATAATTGTAGCATATGCAAGACTACAAGACATGGCCCAGGATTTCATTTTGCCTAATAAATCCAAGACATAAACCATGAATGCCTTTGCCAAGCTCTAACAGCCAAGTATTTTGTGCAAGTTTCGATGAAACAGATAAATTGAATCGAAGAAAATATTATTAAATTTATTAGTATACTCAAAATGGTTTTGTATGATTATATTAGCCTTATCGATTGGAGTAGATAAATTGAATCGAAGAATATTATTTATAATTATTAGTATACTCAAAAAAAAAATTGGAGGGGGGAGGGGGGGGGGACAGTTATTTAATAGTTGTATCGATAGACCATTAAGGTTATTGTTAATTTATAGTTTTGTCAAATTGAATTATTTTAAAGTGGCTTTATAATTAGAAGTATATGAACTAGGTTTTGTTATTCTAAAGACACCTCTAAATAGTCAAGTTGACAAAAGGTATATTTTCAATAATACATTGGAGTTTGTAATATAATCAAAAAGATTTATGGTTCATAAGTTGTGTGAAATTTTCTACCCAATGAATAATTGTATTGTTATTTCACTATACAAAGGCAAGTGAAATCCATCATATTATGTAAGGGGTGTAACGGGATGGTTTGGTTGGTTATTTTTTGAAAAATTATATTATTTCATTTTTTGGATATTTTATAATGTATAATTAAAATAAGATTTTAATCATATTAATTTCTCTTCAGCATCGATAAGATTCGATTAATTTTCAAATTATTTACTTTTAAAATATCACCTCAAAATAAATTATTATCAAAATATTTCTTACACAAGTATGCTCTTAGCTTGAAGAAGAACATCAGTTTTTCACCAAGAGGTCATGAATGTAAAACCTTGATGCCGTATTATTTGATCTTAACATTTAATAGGAGTGCTTGCATAGGTTTTGTCGTATTGATGATTGAGTATCGATCTATTATAGTATTTTTTTAATTTTAAACAATATTAAGTAAATAATAATTAAGAGCAAAGATCTAAAGTCGTCCCGTCATCATAGGCTATGACTTAGATTATGTTTTTATTAGAAAATGTTATAAAATATATTTATATAATAAATTTTACATATTGTTAATATATAAAAATATATACATATGTAAGGTTATTCGGTTCGATTCGAAAAACTTTTGGATTCTTTTTATAAACTAAAAAGATCACTCCTATTATTTGGAACGGTTATATATTTAAATAAAAGTCTATGATTTTATTTTAAAAAATTAATATTAATCAATTCATTTCAATTAAATTCGATCGACTTTACACATTCTTTTGAACTCCTAGTATTATATACCATATGTTTAGAAGCACCTTTAGTTTTTCATAACACTTCAATTAGACGGAATGAATGCTATAACGGTTTTGCATTAGTTTTTTGTTGTGATAACACATATTAATATGGATGTTGAAGACAATTAAATTTGCTTAGAGGTTTGCATTTTTTTTAAAAAAAAATGCATATTAACAAATGGAAAACAAACAAACAAAGGAAATATATCTAGAGTAGGCCAATTACTAGTCCTAAATAACGAATATCTAATTGGTTTGATTATTGTATATATAGATAATACACAAAATTCTAATATGAAGGATTGAATTAATTATTGTAATGATAAAGTTACAAAAAGTATTACATTAAAAATAATTGAATTTAATCCATTGTAATGTTAAGTACTCACCAAATCACTAATTTGTCATACTAAAACAACTTATAAACATTACTCATTATAATAAAGTTTTATATGTTTCCAAATGAAAAAAATAAAGTTGAAAATGATACCTCTATTAGTTAGAACCACATATAGCAGCCACATTGTGTACATATCTCTCATTGAAGAAGTTTTTATTTTTCTTTTTTTTGCAGCTTTTGAATGAAAAAGGATTAAAGACTCTTGGAGGTATTAGTATTATTATGTTTCTTGTTGGAAAAAAAGATGAATATATTTGGATATATATACATAAACATGATACAAAAATTAGAAGAGATACATATATACAAGTTGCAAGGGGACATAATCATTTTTTCCTTATTCATCATTTCTCATAAGTTAGACCAACAGAGAGATCCTGTTCATATTCCAAGTCTTAGTTCAATGTATTTGGCCCTTGAAAATTAGTTTAGTCGACTTGTTCAACTGAATTCAATATTTTATCTGTTAATATATATATATATATATATATATATATATATATATATATATATATATATATATATATATATATATGGGTAGATCTAGTAAGGGTTGAGAGGTGCATTTGAATCCTCTTCGGAAAACATTTACTCATTTTGTTTAATTCATGCGTACATTTTAGATTTTGAGATTCAAACGAATTTATTTTTGACCATAAGTTTTTCATATATTTTTAATATTTTGGATTGTCAATTATTGTAACTTATAGTACTTTTTATGTAGCTTACAAATATATAAATTTCATTTCACAAAAATGGAAGATTCCATGTGTATATTACCAATCAAACTTAAATTATTTGACTCTTGAAAAACAAAACGTGTCCCATAAATTAGGACAGAGAGAAACCATTATTTATACTTGATCAAAATTATTTTTTACGCATATATAACAAATATTGAGCCCCTTTGAACCTTTTCATGTGTTTACTTTTTATATTTTGGAACCACATGATAAATATTTTAGCTCTACCTGTCGCCACCGATATATATATATATATATATATATATATATATATATATATATATATTTATATATATATATATGTTGATTCCTTTAATTGAAAGTATGTGTCGATTTCAAGTCTCTAATAATTTCTATAATAATTTATAAAAGCATTGTAAATACTCCTAAATTTAATTAAAATTTATTAATTTCATTTCGAAACTATTAGGAGCTTTGAAAACAGACCCCTATTATTATTATCCTCCTTTTGGGCGGATGGATTATGAAATTAAAGATTGACTTTTAACTTTTTCTTCGCCTTGTCGTTATGAATAATGCTTGATTGAGAAAACACTATTGGACAAAGTTCCATTTGCTAGACAAAATTATTGAGATGTGGAAGTTGATGGACCTCTTATTTTTCTTAGTAAGAGATCAAGTAGTATACTTATACTTTGATTTTGTCTCTATTTTTTCCCTTTTATTGTCTTATCTTGACAATGAAAATTGCATGCATATTGTCTATCCAACATTTTCTTGTACTACTACTTTCTACAATTCCAAGAGTTTTTATATCTTTTATTTTCACTCTATATGTATTTATTTGTCTTCTCCAACGTATATATATCAACATAACAATAATATATTTAGTGAAATCATATAGATAGGATCAAAATAATAGAGTGTACACCGATTATATCCTTACCTCGTGAAGGTAATAAAAAGACCTGTTTTTAAAGAACTCTTGGTTCAAGTATAGGTATGAAAAAGGGGAAACAAATCAATTACTAATATAGACGCAACAGTAGTTATAAATAAATGTGATAACCTAAATATAATAAAAAATAAATAATAGTGAAATAAAAAACAAAACACTATAAGAATACGAATAAACTCTTCAAAAAAATTAAGATAATGTTCCAAATCTAGTAAGCTTCACTATAACAAAAACGATCATTAGCGATATTTAATTCTTGATTGTCTCTAAATATGTATCTTTAGCGGCAATTATCAGTCTTTGTATATGTCTCTAAAGCCTTTAGCGAAATTGGTTCTAATGACACTTAACTAATGCCGATAAAGACTTTAACACTCTTTATAAATGTCAATATTTACTACCGTTAAAAATTATTTTTGTTGTAGTGCTTCCACCCTAAACTTAAAAAGAAATAAAATATTACAAGAAGCTGAAAACAACAAGAATGCACATTTATGATGACATGCAATGATGATGGGGTAAATAAATTTGGTTCTCACTTGATGATCATCATCAGAAGGGATCATTTTCTTTGTTGTTGTTTTTCCAGAAAAAGTATAGAATTGCCCAGAGTGGCAGTGGATCTGGTACATTATTCCTTTCGTTTCTATTTATATTGGTTAGTTTGACTTAATACAAAATTTAAGAAAGAAAGAAAGATTTTTGAAATTTATTTCTTTAAGATAAAATGAACATTAAAATCTTTTTCAAAGCTTGATTTTAAAATTTGATGTTTTGAAAAATGTACCACTTTGAGTGGATAAGATATCAAAAGACTTGAAACATCGAGAGGAGCACATTTGGAGATGTTTAGAAAAGATTTGTGTTGGTCAGGACGACTAAACGACTCCATGTTCAGCTATTAAAGTTTCTTCAAAGCTCAATTTTAAAATTAAACGTGCCATAAATATAAATAAATCTTTTCGAGTGAATTATGTATCAATAGAGATTGAATGTATATATATGTGTATATCTCAGATATCTCTAATATATACACACATCTAATGCTGCCAATTTAAGCACATTTTTTCACACTTGTTCAAATAGTCCATCAAATATGGATTCAAAGAGTGATTTTAAATATGGGTAATATTTGGGATTTACCCATATTTTACCAATTAAAATATGGGTATATTATGGTAAACTACATGTCAAATATGGGTATTGCGAGTTTTCTCCAAATTTTCAAAAAAAACTTCTGTTACCAAGTTTTAGAAGCGATTTCAAAAAATTCATATATGGGTCCCTATTAATATTTCAACTCTCAACCTTCACCTCACGTTTTCCAAAAAAATTAAAGTTTATTTTTAAAAAATATTTAGAATTTCAAAATTTCATTTTTTCACCCCTACCCTCCACCCCCCCAACCCAACCCCACACCAGCCCCTCACCCCCACTTCCTAAAAAAATTAAGTTTATTTTTAAAAAATGTTTTCAACTTCAAAATTTCATTTTCTCATCCCAACCATCGTCCCCCCATTACCCCAACCCCCACCCGAAAAAAAGTTAAGTTTGTTTTTAAAAAATATTTTCAACTTCAAATATTTATTTGTTCACACTACCTGGACCCACACCACCCCAACCATCATCCCCCCACCCCACCCCCACCCACCCCCCCAAACCCCAAAATTTTTTAAAAGTTTTTTTTTACTGTAATAAAATAAAAATAAATGAAGCATTTTTAACAGATTTGATCTAAAAAAAAGACTAAATTATTTTCTCCATATTGAATTCTTAAGTAAAGGACTATTTATTCATGAAATATGGGTAAACTAGTATTTTACCCAATCAATTTTTACCCATATTAAATATGGGCGGATTAAATGATTAATAATTTTATGTTTATCCATTTTCAATCGGTCCACATTTGACCTAACCGGCTCATTTGCCACCACTACACACATCATATACAATAGATGTGTGTATATCTCTAATATATAATTATATATTATTTATACAATATCTGTACGTTACACATGCATGTGATCATTTTAATTATTTTTTTTCACCTTTACAGTTATGTAAGAAGCTTTGATGCTAAATGTGCAAATAAATGTCTTAATACACAACCCCACAAACTTGTGAGAAATAAATTTTATCTAAACGTCGAACTACTTAAATGTATCATATAATTTTAAAAATACATGAAAAAAAACATATATGAATAAAAATGTCACATAAATATTGTTTTAAACTTATTTTCTAGCTCTCACACATTGTAAAGAGAGTTGAGACCACTCTACATGCCACTTGAGATACGCAAAGAATATTAGATACAAAAATATTTCAGTTTAGGAGGTTACATTAATGCACATTTGATCATGCGGTATGGTATCATGATATAAAATAATGAGATGAAATTAAATGTTTGTTTGGACATGTGATATAAAATTTTGGTGTTGTATTTTCTTATAAACATAAAAATTTCATAAGTTCTAAAATTATTAAAATAGCTTCAATTATTTATTCAATCTTATCAAATAAACAAAAAAACTATAAAATTGAATAATAAATTATTACAAAGCTATTTGTTCTCCACTTAAGTAACTGTTTCAATCTAATTTTCAACTTAAATTTCACTTCTCGTCAATATATTTGAGTAAAAATGAAACACCTTTCACATGCTCTTCAAGATTTTGCTACTCAACAATCAGAGGCGGATCTGGAATTTGCAGATCGGGGGTGCCACAACATTTATATAAGATAAAATGATCGGTTGTTTTAATTTTGGGTTACAATTCGGGTCATTAATTTTTTTTATAAATAAATCAATCAAATATGCATGTTAGTAATATTTTCTTGTTGATTATTTGTGATTAGAGATAACTAAACAATTCAATTCAATTTTCATTTTCTTTTTGAAATTAGATGCCTTATTCACTGAAACTTTGAGGAAAAAAAAAAGAACTTTCACAGTAAAATTTGAGTTTGTGTATAAATCATATAATAGTATTAACACAATTTATTCATATTCCATTGACTTGATGTGTCGGTGGAGATATATAATAGGGAAAGAATAAAAATTATAGTTCCAGCCTAGTCATCTTATTTAGCAAGAACGTCGGTGAAGATCGAAATAACCTTTAAATTAAAAAAAAAAACTCTAATGATAATATTCATCATTTTTAAAATTTATATATTTTTAAAATATTACTATTTATATATTTTCTTACTAATTTATATTTGAAGTTCATAATTCAGAACTCATTAATTGATAAAAATAACATGTTACATTATTAAGAGATTAATAATTAGTGCAAGAGAAAGTAAAAAAAATTTTAAAAAATAATTATAAAAAAAGATCAATTTGAATTAATAAAGAATAGTAAATAAATAAGAATGAATGGAGAAAGAAAAAATCTAGTCTTTTAAACATTAATGAATGAAAAAAAGAAGAAGGAACAAGCAGATTTAAAAAAAAGAATAAAAAAAAGAAGGAACAAGTAGATAAAAAAGATGAGGGTGAGGTTGGTGTGGTTCGAACTCGAATCGACTGTGTGGCGGATACTCTACTTCGTCAATTTCACGTTTCGGGGTGGCAAAAGTAATATATGTTGCATTATTATACATATATGTGTATATTCATGTCATTTTTTCCGAGATCAATGGGTGTCGTGGCACTCCCGTCTTGCCACGTAGATCCGCCCCTGTCAACAATCGTGAAGTGTGAGTTAAAGTGACTATATGTAGTGAGAATAATAAATTCTATGTCAGTGAGAATAATAAACTTTTAAAAGTAATGGTAATTATGAATTTTATTTACATGTGAAGAAATGGTTAGTAGCAGTGACGAAGTCAGAATTATCAGTAAGGGGGTCGAAGTAGTCGAAGGGGGTTCGACATCTACTACATATACCTACAAAATTATTTTAACCATGTAAAAATAATATAATTTTCCGCCGAAGGGGGTTCGGATGAACCCCCTAATGACAATGTGGCTCCGCCACTGGTTAATAAATATAAATGTGGATCATTTTAACAAAATATAAATTTGTGGATCAATTTTTGTATTAAGATATCTCAAATAGTGATATGATATTCTTATATGATTCCATATCATGATTTTTAGAAAATATGAAATCACATCTCATGATATAAATAATGAGATGGAATCAACATAAAATCACATGTCCAAATACTGATTTCATCTCACGATACCATATCATGATATGATATCGCATGACCAAACGCCTACTAATACTCCATAGTACGAGTAGTAAATTGACATAACAGGGATATTTTAATATTTTTTAGATATTATAAATGACTCCATGTTTGATCAATTATCTATTTATAAATCTACTGAATCAATAATCAAATCAATAAGTTAATTATTATCTATTTTTGAATAATTGGATGATCATCATGAATATTCAATTTTCGATTAAATTGATAAGCCTCTTTTTTTAGAAAAAAAATCCTTGTTCTTGGTTCATTGTTTATATATATAGTCTCCATGGATTATTTATTGTTGAACAAATATCATAACTAATAATATGAGGTCAAATAATTAAGATAATGTTCTGATATGTTATATTTGATACATTTAGGATGTTTTGACATGATCCATTTTACATTTTAAGCATATTTTGATTTTTTTTATAAATATGAGGTCAAAGAATAACTAAAATGATGTTATGATATTTTATTTTATTCAACACGTTGAAGATGTTATTACATGACTTATTCTAAATTTCAAGCATATCTTGAATTTTTCAATAAATATGAGGTCAAATAATAATCAAGACGTTGTTCTAATCATATTTTAGTTCATTTGATATGTTGAAGATGTTCTGACATGACCCGTCCTACATTTCAAGCATATCCTGAATTTTTTCGATAAATATGAGGTCAAAGAATAATTAAGATGATGTTATGATATTTTATTCTATTTGAAATGTTGAGGATGTTCTTACATGACCCGTCCTATATATTAAGCATATATCCTGAATTTTTTTGATAATGGAATTTAGAATTATTTTTAAAAAATTAATTAGCATGTATTTTTCTAATTAATTTTTCATGTGATTTACTATTAAAAAATTATTGACTGAAATTTGTTTTTTTCTCAATTGAGCCTACTATAAGTGGTTTTTGACTTCCTAGTAGTGGAGAATGAAATTCAAATACGAGATATAAGTAAAATTTTGATCACCTTATAAAATTTATGTTTTGGGATATAATTTAAACTCTCAAATTTTCTATGTCTAAAAATGGAGAGAAAATTAAGGAAGAGATCTTTTATTGCTCATGGTCTATGATCTGGCCAAAATAAATTATATTCCTTAATTAAGCTCTTGCAACATGGTCATTTAGTATAAGTAAATGACCAAATTTACATTTATATTATTAGTAAAAAAAAATGTGTTATGATCTGGCCAAATTAAATTATATTCCTTAATTAAGCTCTTGCAACATGGTCATCTAGTATAAGTAAATGACCGAATTTTACATTTATATTATTAGTAAAACAAAATGTTTAATGATCTGGCCAAAATAAATTATATTCCTTAATTAAGCTCTTTCAACATGGTCATCTAGTATAAGTAAATGACCAAATTTACATTTATATTATTAGTAAAACAAAATGTGTTATGATCTGGCCAAATTAAATTATATTCCTTAATTAAGCTCTTGCAACATGGTCATCTAGTATAAGTAAATGACCAAATTTTACATTTATATTATTAGTAAAAATAAATGTTTAATGATCTGGCCAAAATAAATTATATTCCTTAATTAAGCTCTTGCAACATGGTCATCTAGTATAAGCAAATGACCAAATTTACACTTATATTATTAGTAAAACAAAATGTGTTATGATCTGGCCAAATTAAATTATATTCCTTAATTAAGCTCTTGCAACATGGTCTGTATATCTAGTATAAGTAAATCACCAAATTTTACATTTATATTATTAAAACAAAATGTCTAATGATATGGCCAAATTAAATTATTAAGCTCTTGTAACATGGTCTATATATCTAGTGTAAGTAAATGACCAAATTTTTACATTTATATTATTAACAAAAATGAAAGGTACTTGGACAATTAATCAAATTTGACCAATTATAACTTGCCAATTTTTAATTTTTTTTGGGTATAAATAAGGGTGTGTTATCATTCATTTATACACATTCTACATTTTTTTTCTTGAAATAAGGTCTAGTAAATATTTACTTTAATCTAGTTTTAATGGAAGTTCAAACAAAAAGTGAAGAAACTACTATGATGGCGCTTGTATCGGAAGGAGGAGTCATTTTCTCAACAATTAACATGTAAGATAATACTCTCTTTAGTAAAATCATCCTTGAAACTAAATTGTATTACTATGTGTACATCATTATTTTTGTATAATCATCTTGTGTCTGTTGATATGTCTCATATTGAATCGGGATAATATCTCATAACTCGGTCAATCTTTTTTCTTATATAGGTTTATTACTATGTGTACATCGTTATTTTTGTATAACCATATTGTTTGTGATGAGAATATTGTCTCACAATGAATTAGGATAAGATCTCATGATTCGGTCAATCTACCCCCTTTTTGAGGACGTTTTTTTTTTTTTATAAAAAAAAGTGAGTTTGGTTTAAAATTAAATTTTCATAGTATTAGGTCCACTTATTTTTTTTTATTTTTAAAAAATGAGTCTAACTCAAAGTAAGGTCTAGTGCATATTTGCTTTGATCTAGTATTGATGGAAGTCCAAACACAGAGTGAAAAAACTACAATGATGGCAGGAGGAAGAGTTCATTCTCCACAATCAACAAGTAAGAATATACTCTCTTTCATAAAATCTTCCTTGAAAATTAAATTATATTGCTATATATGCATCATTGTTTTTAGTTAACCATCTTGCATGTGATGAGAATGTCTCACATTGAATCGGGATGATTAAGATCTCATGATTCGGTCGATTTTTCTTATTTTTCAAATAGTTTAGTTTGGCTTAAAATTTAATCTTATAGTATTAGAGTTAGATTCAATAGTCCAAACCATGTATGGTCGGTGTGGAATGTATGGTGGGGGGGGGGGAGGGGTAGAATGTCCCACATTAATTTGGAACAAGATCTCATGACTCGGGCAATCAATCTCCTTTTTAACTAGTCTTTTTTTTTTTTCAAGTGATTTAGGTGCGAAGCGTAGTTTTTTTATAGTATCAAAGTCAGGTTCATTAGTTCAGACGGTGTATGGTGGGGGGATGAGAATGTCCCACGTCAGATCGAATTTTTTTTTTAACACTCCTTATATATATGACTTAGATAATTCCTCTCTATTTGAACTAACTTTTACATCTAATCCTTTTTAGAGTGTGGATTAGCATTTAGCTATGACCAAAACCTAATCTGACAGTATGTGAAATTTATTACATAGTCTTAATTAATCTACTATAAAGGGAAGTGGTCCCCAATATAAAATTTAATTCCAAAGGTTAGAGGGTTACTTAGATCAATTTGATTTGATTTTTCACCTTATTAAACCAAATCAATAATAATCGATTTTTTCAGTGTCAACTTTTTCCCCCTTTTAGTAAAGTCTCAACAACACAGACATATAATTTGATATTTAGTATTTCTTTTGACCTAATAAGATATAACAAGATCCTTTAGCCACCTACAGTTATAAGACCCTATAGCTTGGGACAAAATGGACCATGACTTTTGGAAAGATGACACTTAATTAGGTGAAACACTATTAATTATCACTTAATTTTCAGTTAATCTTAGTTCCTCTAGTAGACAAAATGTCAACATCCAAATTAGATACGACAAACACATATAAATTAGAAAATTAAATCGTATTTGGAATATCAAATCACGGTTTAAGTGTATTTATTACAAATATTACTAGTTCATGATTTGTCATTATCAAAAGGAACTAAAAGTTTATACTTAACTAGCAACAAACACGCATAATCTATACTATTTAGGAATTTTTAATTGTTACATACCTTAATCATTTAGTGTGTATATATTACAATTTGGCAGAAGGGACCCGCCCTTCTAGGTGGGGTGCACGTGCATTCGGTGACTTCGAAAAAATTCATTTATATATATGTATATCTATTTTAAGAAACTGTCAGAAATTAGGATATCATTAGTAGTGCATTAATTAAAAGCATAGGAATGTCATTATTCTATCAGTACAAACTAGAGGATCCATCCGTGAAACTTGAGTTTGAATTCAGCTAAAGTGTTTATTTTTATTTTAAATTTCATATTAAAGCTAACATAATATTGGTGCACCCAAAGTCTTCTAGTTCGCCTCATTTTTGTATTTGCTTATAGACAAAAACAAAATTATTTTTTGTGTTAGGTTTACCCTAATCGACATATATTCTAGTCTGCTGCTTTATATGATTTTCAAAGGGGCTTTATTTATTTTATAATAAAGTATTATTATATAACTTTTTCATTTCTCTAATGATTATGTTAACGGATAAACGGTTATAGTCAAATGTGATTAGAGGGTTTCTGTAGCTAATTGATTTTCCTAATTACTTCCATTGTCTGATTATGTCATGTAAATTAGAATTAACAAAGGCGAATTTAGAGTTTGAAGACTTTGGTGCACCAATATTACTTTAGCTCAATTATGATCTAAACTTAAAATAAAAATAGTGAAATAAACAATCTAGCTAGCTGAATTCAAATCTAGGTCTTGTGGGTGAATCTTCTAACTTGTACCAGCAACACAATAATATTCTTATGCTTTTTATGTGTTTATTGTTAATTATATCCTATTTTTTGAGACAGATATACATATATATAGATGTTTTTTTTAGAAGTTAACGGATGTACGTGCATCCCACGGAGGTGTGTCCACCTCTGTTAGTAGTTGGTTTTAAACTTAGGGATCATTTGGTAGTTGATTAGGTTTATGAAGATATTAATAATGTAGGATTTGTTATGAGTGAACCTATGTATCAATGTTTTGTGCATATATTAGTTATTCAACTGCTTGTCCTACGTAAATAATACTTAGATTCCCTCATAACTTATAAGAGCACATGTATTAGTTATGCATGTTTCTAAAATTGTTTACTAAATTGTCATAGTAATTTTATACATTAATAATTTATTTCCAATTTATCTACCAAACGTCGAATAAGTTAAACAAAGATTAATACATGGATAACTTATTTCTTTTCTAGCTACCAAACGATCCCTTAATATATGTGTACATATTTAACAAACTTCTTTATATGAATACACTATTTAAACAAAAATTACTTATTCCAATTGAATTTGTACCCTAATTTCTAGCTCCGCCCCTGAAAAATAACAATACCTAGGTGAAACGGATCCATACACTTATATTTGAAATTTGAATAATATTTTCTTTTCACTCAGAAATTTAATATTTTGAATTCGTCTCTAACTGAAATCAAACAGATATAACGTAAAGATTCAAAATAATTGGTGGAAATGAGATTTAGGAGTTTATTGTTGAGATTTAGCATAATAATCGAATAAACGAAGGGACAAAAAGTTGAATGATCATTTCCTAATCCCTTTAGATCTCTTTGACTCTTTAATTTTAACAGATTTTTTGCGTATATAGTCAATATAATTATGTGATTACGGCGTCAATCTTGGGCCTTGTTTGGTTTTATTTTTATTTTTATTTACATGTGAAGCCCATATCCTCTTTATATGCTCTCTACCCACCCCCCTTAATTAAAATAATAAATTTGTTATTCATCTTTAAATTTTTATTTTTTTTAACTTTTATGGTTTAGATTCTGTCAAAAGCATATATCTTTCATGAGTATGTATCCTAACCACTAGAAAAATGATAAAACCCCCCTTCTTTAGCTTTTCTAAACTCTATATATACCCTACTTGCATTTGTTCATTTTTATAATTCTCAAACATATATACCTAAACCATAGTATTATTATTACTTCCTCTTGTTGTAGTACTAATAATAATAAAAAGTATATTTTGTATGCAATATGGCTACATTAGGTGATAACAAAGACAATGTTGTGGTATCCAATTTTGAAGCTTGAAAGATTGCTTAGCATGAAAGGAGGCAAAGGTGAAGCTAGCTATGTCAACAATTCTCATGCCCAGGTTTATTAATCGACGATTTATATATTATTTCAATTTATATAACACTGTTCGAATTTCATCAAGAGTCAAAACTTTATAATTTTGACCTTAGTTTACGCATGATACATTTGAAAAAAATGTTGTTATATATCATTTGCCATGTAAAAATGTTTATAATCTAGTAGTATGCTTTTGCCTGGAACTGATATTTTAGGAAAGAAAGTGAGTGCCATGAGTTTTCTCCATTCATAAATAACACAATAATTATTTAAAAATAACATTATTTTGCGATTGTTATACAGGGACAACATGCTCGATCAATGCTGCATTTATTGAAAGAAGCCTTTGACGGAGTGCAGCTGATTAGTTCATCTGATTGTGAACATATTCCAAATTCCAGAATTTTCTGCGATCAATGATTTGAATGTTTCCTCAAAATGTTATAAATTGATTTCTTAGGTTTCTGCGCTCTTACTTTGAGTTTGTAGGTCATAAGATTCATTTCAAAAGTGACTTTGCTGGCATCAGGTGGAGCTGGACATATCTATCCAAGCACTACTAATCCGCCAGTATGGTTTTCAATATCTTCACCTCCAAAATGTTGTTAGTTATAGCAATGTCACTCCTTATAATCAGTAAGATTATTCAGAGTCCTAAACAGTGAGGTGGCTAATACTTACTTTTTTACCATACGACTAGCATGCCTTTTCCACCCGCAAAGGGTTTGGGTAAGGTTTGCGTATATCTGACCTTCCCCATACCCCACTCATGGGGAAGTTGTTGTTGACTAGCATGCTTCTGCATTTAGTTGTTGTTGATAAGCTTGATCTCGAAGTGTCTTTTATAATTCATAAAGATTTTATCAGTTGACATCGATGCAAACAACATTCACAGAGTATTAATTTTTTTACCCTATAGCAATTGCATGTTAAGCTAATATGCTATCAGAAATAAGAGCTTACTGCCCTAAATTCCAAAAGAAAGAGAATAAGATAAGACGAAAAAGAAACAGATGATCCTCTTTAGTTTGTAATTACGTACATTAATCCCTTAAAAAGTAACACAAATCGAATACATTAAAGAGTATCTCGGATACATTATTGTCGGGAATTAAACACACAACACACACAAATAATCTAGAGAAAAGAGAAACGGAACGCAAACGGGACACACAAGAATTTAACGTGGTTCGGTTTCACTACTCCACGACTGTAACAGGAAGATTTTATTTCACTTGTGCTACTTCAGAATTACAAATACAAGGATCATATTTATAGGAAAACCAAATGGTTAACCTAGGGTTTCAGTAATGGGTCGGGCCGGCTCACAAGCCTCCACAAAGCCCAACAATCTCCCACTTGGAGGCTTGAAGAATTTCAACTGTCATCCACTTAGAACACTTGTATGTCTAGTAATCTTTTTCAACTCTCTCCTGCTACAGCGGCCTTCTCATCAGTCAACTGAAAGGCCCGTTGAAGCTCCCCGAAGCTTCAACACATCAGTCACGGCTGAAACTGCCCTTGACTCGTCCTCGGTCCCTACCGGCTCCCACTTGAGACACGAACTGCCGGATCCTAGAACTCCCTGAGAACAAACACTCTCCATACTCAGCAAGATATTTTCTGGAGACATATCAACAGCTGGAATACTGGTTCTCTTGACCCACTGTCTTCTAGGAGCCTTGGCTGAAGCACGGCCGGTGCTCCCACTGCCACAAACGCCTCTGACTGGTCTTCCTGAACCTTTCCTTGCTCGTTCATCCTGAATCTGACCTGTGGCTCTGGGTTTCTTTCTTGCAAAGACAACCTTCTTCTGCCCACGAGATTCTGTGAATCGGACTTTGTTTTTCTTTTGAACTGGGACGGTCACTCCCTCAGACGGTAATCCGACAATATACAACGATCCTCTTTTTGTTCCACGAGCCATGACAAGATTGCCCCTCACGACCTTCCACTGCCCATTTCCGAACTTCACATGATGTCCTTGTTCATCCAACTGCCTAACAGAAATCAAACTTTTCGTCAAGCTTGGAACAACTCTGACATCCTTCAAGGTCCAGAAACCGACTGGCGTCTTCAGCACCATGTCAACCATGCCCGTAACATCAAGAGCTCTATCGTCTGCAAGCCTTACCTTTCCAAAGTCTCCAATAACCAGATTCTGCAATGCTTCACTGCTGTGGGTAGCGTGAAAAGAAGCACCAGAATCCATGACCCAGGAATCCACATTGCTCTCCGCGCAACAGATAAACAAATCCTCGTCGGCGCTGTCTTTTGCAATGTTGACTTGTTTGTCTTTCTGGCATTGATTCCTGAAATGCCCCACCTCCTTGCAGTTCCAACATGTTACACCTGAGCCATCCCGAGCCTTCGACTGACTCCTTCTTCGGTTCCTGCTCCCACTACCTCTGTTATTTCCTCTGCCTCTGACGACGTTTAGCATATCACCTGATGATTCTCCAGAACTCCTTCTTCTGACATCCTCGCCAAGAACGAGATCACGAATCTTCTCAAAGGTGAATCCATTAGGTCCCACTGAACTGGCAACTGTTGTAACCGTTCCGGACCAACTGTCAGGCAATGATGATAACAGTAGTAAAGCTTGAACTTCATCATCGAACTTAATGCCAACTGACAAAATTCTGGCTAAGATCGAATTCAATGAGTTGATGTGCTCGGTAACTGAACTGCCTTCCTTCATCTTTGTGTTCACCAACTCTCTAATCAGAAAAATTTTGTTTGCTGCAGATGGCTTCTCGTACATGTTAGACAAGGCTTCCAAGATGCCTTTCGCTGTCTTCTCCTTAAGAATGTTGAACGCAACATTCTTGGTCAACGAGAGTCGGATAACTGACATAGCTTTCCGATCCAAAACTGCCCACTCTGCATCAGACAATTTTCCTTGCTTGTCACCCAGCACTACGTCCAAATCTTTCTGAACCAGCAAATCTTCAATCTGCATCTTCCACCAACTGAAATCTGTACCATCGAACTTCTCAATTCGGAACTTCCCATCTTCTGCCATCTCAAAGGACTTCGGCAATTCCCTTAACGGCGTCTACAGACAGCGGGCGGCGATTTGGACGATGCTCACGATCTGGACGCTCGCGGCTGGATCTGAGGCTCCTCGACGCGGCGGCCACTGGACGGCAGCGGCGTTCTCTGCCTCGCTACTGCTGCGCGGCTTTCTCCCTCGCTGGGCTACGATCTGCGGCAGATCTCCTTCGATCTGGGATGCCTGGTTCGCGGCGGCTGCTGCTCGCGAATGGCGGTTCCAGATCCTCGGCGTCTTGCACGGCTGTAGCTTGCGAACGGCGGCGGCACACTCCTTCCCGACGCGGCGGCCAACGGAACGGCGCGACGGACAGCACACGGACGACGGCTGTTCGCACCCTGCGCGGTTCTCCTAGCCGGCTGCTGCTTGAGGTTACCCACACGGTAACGGCGGCTACTCCTCCCTGCACACAGTTCTTCACACAAGAACCCTAGGTGACAATTTCTCACAGTTTGTGTTACAATGTTGTTGAAACCTCGCTCTGATACCAATTGTCGGGAATTAAACACACAACACACACAAATAATCTAGAGAAAAGAGAAACGGAACGCAAACGGGACACACAAGAATTTAACGTGGTTCGGTTTCACTACTCCACGACTATAACAGGAGGATTTTATTTCACTTGTGCTACTTCAGAATTACAAATACAAGGATCATATTTATAGGAAAACCAAATGGTTGACCTAGGGTTTCAGTAATGGGTCGGGCCGGCTCACAAGCCTCCACAAAGCCCAACAATTATAACATAAAACAAATACATAATATGTAGCTCGGATACATTATAAAATGAATCGGATACATAATATGCAGCTCGGATACATTAAATATTGAATCGAATACATCAATATATAGCTCGGATACATTAAAAAAATAAAATTTTAAAGATTTTTAGAAATAAAAGGAATATTGAAAATAAGGAAAACATAAAGACATATATTTTAGTAATTTTTAATTTAACCATTGAGAAGCTTTTATAAGGGACCTCGCTCAGCATGAGGTCCTCCAAATGAATGAATGCTACATAAGTCTTCATTCTTCAATTTAAAGTAATGTGTTTTTGTTGAACATGTGCCTACAAGATAGGTCAAATAGAGAAAAATCTAATAGTCTATACTACCTAGAATAAGAATGGCTAACTAAAATTAATAATTGTAGCATATGCAAGACTACAAGACATAAACCATGAAAGCCTTTGCCAAGCTCTAACAGCCAAGTATTTGTGCAAGTTTCGATGAAACCGATAAATTAAATCGGAAAAAATATTATTAAATTTATTAGTATACTCAAATGGTTTTGTATGATTATATTAGCCTATCGATTGGAGTAGATAAATTGAATCAAAGAATATTATTTATTTTATTAGTATACTCTAAAAAAATTGGGGGGGGGGGGGGGGGGACAGTTATTTAATAGTTGTATCGATAGACCAATAAGGTTATTGTTAATTTATAGTTTTGTCAAATTGAATTATTTTAAAGTGGCTTTATAATTCGAAGTATATGAACTAGGTTTTGTTATTCTAAAGACACCTCTAAATATTCAAGTTGACAAAAGGTGTATTTTCAATAATACATTGGAGTTTGTAATATAATCAAAAAGATTTATGGTTCATAAGTTGTGTGAGATTTTCTACCCAATGAACAATTGTATTGTTATTTCACTCTACAAAGGCAAGTGAAATCCATCATATTATGTAAGGGGTGTAACGGGATGGTTTGGTTGGTTATTATTTTGAAAAATTATATTATCTCATTTTTGGATATTTTATAATGTATAATTAAAATAAGATTTTAATCATATTAATTTCTCTTTAGCATCGATACGATTCGATTAATTTTCAAATTATTTACTTTTAAAATATCACCGCAAAATAAATTATTATCAAAATATTTCTTACACAAGTATGCTCTTAGCTTGAAGAAGAACTTCAGTTTTTCACCAAGAGGTCATGAATGTAAAACCTTGATGCCGTATTATTTGATCTTAACATTTAATAGGAGTGCTTGCATAGGTTTTGTCGTATTGATGATTGAGTATCGATCTATTATAGTATTTTTTTAATTTTAAACAATATTAAGTAAATAATAATTAAGAGCAAAGACCTAAAGTCGTCCCGTCATCATAGGCTATGACTTAGATTATGTTTTTATTGGAAAATATTATAAAATATATTTATATAATAAATTTTACATATTGTTAATATATAAAAATATATACATATGTAAAAGATCACTCCTATTATTTGGAACGGTTATATATTTAAATAAAAGTCTATGATTTTATTTTTAAAAAATAATATTAATCAATTCATTTCAATTAAATTTGATCGACTTTACACATTCTTTTGAACTCCTAGTATTATATACCATATGTTTAGAAGCACCTTTAGTTTTTCATAACACTTCAATTAGACTGAATTAATGCTATATAGGTTTTGCATTAGTTTTTGCTTAGAGGTTTGCATTTTTTTTTCAAAAAAAAAAATGCATATTAACAAATGGAAAAAAGAAAGGAAAGGAAAAATATCTAGAGTAGGCCAATTCTGGTCCTAAATAACGAATATCTAATTGGTTTGATTATTGATGTGTGTATATATCGATAATACACAAAATTCTAATATGAATGATTGAATTAATTATTGTAATGATAAAGTTACAAAAAGTATTACATTAAAAATAATTGAATTTAATCCATTGTAATGTTAAGTACTCACAAAATCACTAATTTGTCATACTAAAACAACTTATAAACATTACTCATTATAATAAAGTTTTGTATGTTTCCAAATGAAAAAATAAAGTTGAAAATGATACCTCTATTATTTAGAACCACATATAGCAGCCACATTGTGTACATGTCTCTCATTGAAGAAGTTTTTATTTTTCTTTTTTTGCAGCTTTTGAATGAAAAAGGATTAAAGACTCTTGGAGGTATTAGTATCATTATGTTTCTTGTTGGAAAAAAAGATGAATATATTTGGATATATATACATATACAAGATACAAAAATTAGAAGAGACACATATATACAAGTTGCAAGGGGACATAATCATTTTTTCCTTATTCATCATTTCTCATAAGTTAGGCCAACAGAGAGATTCTGTTCATATTCCAAGTCTTAGTTCAATGTATTTGGCCCTTTGAAAATTAGTTTGGTCGACTTGTTCAACTGAATTCAATATATATATATATATATATGTATATATATATATAGGTAGATCTAGTAAGGGTTAAGGGGTGCATTTGAATCCTCTTCGGAAAAAAATTACTCCTTTTGTTTAATTCATGTGTACATTTTAGATTTTGAGATTCAAACGAATTTATTTTTTACCATAAGTTTTTCATATAATTTTTTAATATTTTGAATTGTCAAGTATTTTAACTTATAGTTTTTTTTATGTAGCTTACAAATATATAAATTTCATTTCACAAAAATGGAAGATTCCATGTGTATATTACTGACCAAACTTAAATTGTTTGGCTCTTGAAAAACAAAATGTGTCAAATAAATTAGGACAGAGAGAAACCATTATTTATATTTGATCAAAATTATTTTTTACGTATATATATCAAATATTAAACCCCTTTGAAAATAATCAAATATTATTATTATCCTCCTTTTGGTCGGATGGATCATGAAATTAAAGATTGACTTTTAACTTTTTCTTTGGCCTTGTCGTTATGAATAATGCTTGATTGAGAAAACACTATTGGACAAAGTTTCATTTGCTAGACAAAAAAAGGAATAATGTTTTCAAAATTATTGAGATGTGGAAGTTGATGGACCTCTTATTTTTCTTAGTAAGAGATCAAGTAGTATACTTATACTTTGATTTTGTCTCTACTTTTTCCCTTTAATTGTCTTATGTTGACAATGAAATTTGCATGCATATTTTCAATCCAACATTTTCTTGTACTACTACTTTCTACAATTCCAAGAGTTTTTATATCTTTTATTTTCACTCTATATGTATTTATTTGTCTTCTCCTACTTATGTATATTAACGTAATAATAATATATATTGTGAAAACTTATAGATAGATCTGGAAAAAAAAAAGAATATACACAGATCATATTCTTATCTCGTGAAGGTAAAGAAGACTGTTTTAGAGGACTCTTGGTTCAAGTATAGGTATGAAAAAGGAGAAACAAATCAATTACTAATATAGACACAACAGTAGTTATAGATTAATTGATAACCTAAACACAATAAATAATATGTAATACTGAAATAAAAAAACAAAACACTATAAAAATACGACTAAACTCTTCAAAAAATTAAGATAACGTTCCAAATCTAGTAGCCTTCACTATAACAAAAACGATCATTAGCGGCATTTATTGTCGCTAAATATGTATTTTTAGCAGCAATTGTCACTCTTTGTATATGTCCCTAAAGCCTTTAGCGACATTGATTCTAATGAAACTTAACTAATGCCGATAAAGACTTTAACACTATTTATAAATGTCAATATTTAATACTGTTAAAAATTATTTTTGTTATAGTGCTTCTACCCTAAACTTAAAAAGAAATAAAATATTACAAGAAGTTAAAAACAACAACATGCACATTTATGATGACATGCAATGATGATGGGGTAAATAAATTTGGTTCTCACTTGATGATCATCATCAGAAAGGATCATTTCCTTTGTTGTTGTTTTTCCCAGAAAAAGTATAGAACTGCCCAGAATGACCCAGAATGGCAGTGAATCTGGTACATTATTCCTTTCGTTTTTATTTATATTGGTTAGTTTAATTTAACACGAAATTCAAAAAAGAAAGAAAGATTTTTGAAACTTATGGTTTAAAATAGATCATATATATTTGTGCAGAAAAAATTCATTTCTTAAAGATAAAATGAATATTAAAATCTTTTTCAAAGCTCGATTTTAAAATTTGATGTGTTGTAAAATGTATCACTTTGAGTGGATAAGATATCAAAAGACTTAAAACATCGAGAGAAGCACACTTGGAAATGTTTAGAAAAGATTTGTGTTGGTCGGGACGACTAAACGACTCCATGTTCAGCTATTAAAGTTTCTTCAAAGCTCAATTAAAATTAAACGTGCCACAAATATAAATCTTTTCGAGTGAATTATATATCAATGGAGATTAAATGTATATATATGTGTGTATATCTCTGAGATCTCTAATATACACACATCTAGTGCTGGCAATTTAAGCTTATTTTTCACTAACTTGTCCAAATAGCCCCTTAAATATGGGTTGAAAGAGTAATTTTAAATATGAAAAATATTTGGGTTTATACTCATATTTTACCCATTAAAATATGGATATATTATGGTAATATGGGTATTGCAAGTTTTCTTCTCCATATTTTCAAAAAATCTTCTGTTACCAAGTTTTAGAAGTGATTATTAAAAAATTTCATATATGGGTCCCTATTAGTATTTCAACTCTCGACCTCCACCTCACGCTTCCCAAAAAAATTTAAAATTTATATTTTAAAAAAAATTGAATTTCAAAATTTTGTTTTTTCACCCCTACCCTCCATCCCCGCCCCAAGCCCAACCCCACACCAGCCCCTCACCCCCCCCCAAAAAAAAAATAAGTTTATTTTTAAAAAATGTTTTCAACTTCAATATTTCATTTTTTTTCGTCTCTACCATCGTCCCTCCATCACCCCCACCCCCACCAAAAAAAAAAGTTAAGTTTGTTTTTAAAAAATATTTTTAACTTCAAATATTTATTTGTTCACCCTACCCTGGACCCACACCACCCCAGCCATCGTCCCCTACCCCCAACCCACCCCTACCCTCGACCCATCCCCAAAGCCCAAATTTTTTTAAAAGTTTTTTTTTCTTTTATAATAAAATAAAATTAAATAAAGCATTTTATATTTATCCATTTTTAACCGATCCACATTTGACTTAACCGACCCATTTGTCATCACTACACACATCATATACAATAGATGTGTGTATATCTCTAATACATAATTATATATTATTTATACAATATCGGTACGTTACACATGCATGTGATCATTTTATTTATTTACTTTTCACCTTTACAGTTATGTAAGAAGCTTTGATGCTAAATGCGCAAATAAATGTCTTAATACACAACCCCACAAAATTGTGAGAAATAAATTTTATCTAAACGTCGAACTACTTGAATGTATCATATAATTTTAAAAATACATGAAAAAAACTTTTATGAATAAAAATGTCACATAAATATTGTTTTAAACTTATTTTCTAGCTCTCACACATTGTAAAGAGAGTTGAGACCACTCTACATGACACTTGAATAGGCAAAGAATATTAGATACAAAAATATTATAGTTTAGGAGGTTACATTAATGCCCGTTTGATCATGCGGTATGTTATTATGATGTAGTATCATGATATAAAATAATGAGATGAAATTAAAATTTTGTTTGGACATGCGATATAGAATTTTAGTGTTGTATTTTCTTATAAACATAAAAATTTCATAAGTTCTAAAACTATTAAAATAGCCCCAATTATTTATTCAATCTTATCAAATAAACAAAAAACTATAAAATTGCATAATAAATTATTACAAAGCTATTTGTTCTCCATTTAAGTATTCAATCCAATTTTTAACTTAAATTTCACTTCTCGTCAATATATTTGAGTAAAAATGAAACACCTTTCACATGCTCTTCAAGATTTTGCTACTCAAAAATCAGAGGCGGATATGGAATTCGCAAATCGGGGGTGCCACAACATTTATATCAGATAAAATGATCGGTTGTTTTAATTTTGGGTTACAATTCGGGTTATTGATTTTTTTTATAAACAAATCAATCAAATATGCATGTTAGTAATATTTTCTTTTAGATTATTTGTGATTAGAGATAACTAAACAATTCAATTTTCATTTTCTTTTTGAAATTAGATGTCTTATTTGCTGAAACTTTGAGGAAAAAAATTTCACATTAAAATTTGAGTATGTGTATAAATCATATAATAGTATTAACACAATTTATTCATATTTCATTGACTTTATGTGTCATTGGAGATATATAATAGGGAAAGAATAAAAATTGTAGTTCCAACCTAGTCATCTTATTTTGCAAGAACGTCTGTGAAGATCGAAATAACCTTTAAATTAAAAAAATCTCTAATGATACTATTCATCATTTTTAAAATTTATATATTTTTAAAAGATTACTATTTGTATATATTCTTAATAATTTTTATTTGAAGTTCATAATTCAGAACTTATAAATTGACAAAAATAACATGTTACACTATTCAGAGATTAATAATTAGTGCAAGAGAAAGTAAAAAAAAATTAAAAATTAATTATAAAAAGAGTCAATTTGAATCAATAAAGAACAGTAAATAAACAAGAATGAATAGAGAAAGAAAAAATCTAGTCTTTTAAACATAAATGAATGAAAAAAAGAAGAAACAAGCAGATTTTTTTTAATAAAAAGAATAAAAAAAAAAAAGAAGGAACAAGCAGATAAAAAAGGTGAGGGTGAGGTTGGTGTGGTTCAAACTCGGATCGACTGTGTGGCGGATACTTTACTTCGCCAATTGAATTGTTTTACGTTTCAGGGTGGCAAAAGTAATGTATGTTGCATTATTACACATATCTGTATATATTTTACGTCATTTTTTCCGAGATCAGTGAGTGTTGTGGCACTCCAGGGAGATGCCACGTAGATCCGCCCCTGTCAACAATCGTGAAGTGTGAGTTAAAGTGGCTATATGTTAGTGAGAATAATAAATTCTATGCCAGTGAGAATAATAAATTTTAAAAAGTAATGGTAATTATGAATTTTATTTACATGTGAAAAAATGGTTAGTAGCATTGACAGAGCCAGAATTATCAGTAAGGGGGTAATTGAAGATATAGACACATGAAGTAGTCGAAAGGGGGTTCGACATCTACTACATATACCTAAAAAATTATTTTAACCATGTAAAAATAATATAATTTTCCGCTCAAGGGGGTTTGGATGAACCCCCTAATGACATTGTGGCTCTGCCACTGGTTAATATATATAAATGTGGGTTGTTTTAATAAAATATAAATTTGTGGATCCTTTTTGTATTAAAATATCTTAAATAATGATATGATATTCTCATATATTTTCATATCATGATTTTTGGAAAATATGAAATCACATCTCATAATATGGAATCAGCATAAAATCACAAGTCCAAACGCTGATTTCATCTCACGATACCATATTATGGTATTATATCGCATGACCAAATGCCTAATAACACTCCATAGTATGAGTAGTAAATTGACATAACAGGGATAGTTTAAATATTTTTTTAGGTATTATAAATGACTCCATGTTTGATCAATTATCTATTTATAAATCTACTGAATCAATAATCAAATCAATAAGTTAATTATTAGATATTTTTGAATAATTGGATGATCATCATAAATATCCAACTTTCGATTAAATTGATAAGCTTCTTTTTTTAGAAAAAAAATCCTTGTTCTTGGTTCATTGTTCATATATATAGTCTCCATGGAATATTTATTGTTAAACAAACACCATAACTAATAAATATGAGGTCAAATAATAACTAAGATGATGTTCTGATATGTTACATTTGATACATTTAGGATGTTTTGATATGATCCATTTTACATTTTAAGCATATTGTGAATTTTTTCGATAAATATGAGGTCAAAAATAACTAAAATGATGTTATGATATTTTACTTTGTTCGACACGTTGAAGATGTTATAACATGATTTATTCTAAATTTCAAGCATATTCTGAATTTTTTGATGAATATGAGGTCAAAAAATAATCAAGATGTTGTTCTGATCATATTTTAGTTCATTTGATATGTTGAAGATGTTCTGACATGACCTGTCCTACATTTCAAGCATATCCTGAATTTTTTCGATAAATATGAGGTCAAAGAATAATTAAGATGATGTTATGATGTTTTACTCTATTTGATACGTTGAGGATGTTCTTACATGACCCGTCCTATATAAACATATGTGCTGAATTTTTTCGATAATGGAGTTTAGAATTATTTTTAAAAAATTAATTAGCATGTATTTTTCTAATTAATTTTTCATGTCATTTACTATGAAAAAATTATTGACTGAAATTTGTTTTTTCTCAATTGAGCCTACTATAAGTGGTGTTTGACTTCCTAGTAGTGGAGAACGAAATTCAAATGCGAGATATAATTAAAATTTTGATCGCCTTATAAAATTTATATTTTGGGATGTAATTTGAACTCTCAAATTTTCTCTGTCTAAAAATGGAGAGAAAATTAAGGAAGAGACTTTTTATTGCTCTTATAATTCATTATGAACTGTACATATTAATGTGTAATGATCTGGCCAAATTAAATTATTTTTCTTAATTAAGCTCTTGCAACATGGTCTATATATCTAGTATAAGTAAATGACCAAACTTTACATTTATATTATTAGTAAAACAAAATGTGTAATGATCTGGCCAAAATAAATTACATTCCTTAATTAAGCTCTTGCAACATGGTCTACATATCTAGTATAAGTAAATGACCAAATTTAAATTTATACTATTAGTAAAACAAAATGTGTTATGATCTGGCCAAATTAAACTATATTCCTTAATTAAGCTCTTGCAACATGGTCTATATATCTAATATAAGTAAATGACCAAATTTTACATTTATATTATTAGTAAAACAGAATGTGTAATGATCTGGCCAAAATAAATTACATTCCTTAATTAAGCTCTTGCAACATGGTCTATATATCTAGTATACCAAATTTAAATTTATATTATTAGTAAAACAAAATGTGTTATGACCTGGCCAAATTAAATTACATTCCTTAATTAAGCTCTTGCAACATGGTCTATATATCTAGTATAAGTAAATCACCAAATTTTACATTTATATTATTAAAACAAAATGTCTAATGGTCTGGCCAAATTAAATTATATTCCTTAATTAAGCTCTTTCAACATGGTCTATATATCTAGTATAAGTAAATCACCAAATTTTACATTTATATTATTAAAACAAAATGTGTAATGATCTGGCCAAATTAAATTATATTCCTTAATTAAGCTCTTGCAACATGGTCTATATATCTAGTATAAGTAAATCACCAAATTTAACATTTATATTATTAACAAAAATGAAAGGTACTTGGACAATTAATCAAATTTGACCAATTATAACTTGCCAATTTTTAGTTTTTTTGGGGTATAAATAAGGGTGTGTTATCATTCATTTATACACATTCTACATTTTTTTTTCTTGAAATAAGATCTAGTAAATATTTACTTTAATCTAGTACTAATGGAAGTTCAAACAAAAAGTGAAGAAACTACTATGATGGTGCTTGTATCGGAAGGAGGAGTCATTTTCTCAACAATTAACTTGTAAGTTACTACTCTCTTTCGTAAAATCATCCTTGAATTGAAATTGTATTACTATGTGTACATCGTTATTTTTGTATAACCATCTTGTATCTGATGATATGTCTCACATTGAATCGGGATAAGATCTCATAACTCGGTCAATCTTTTTTTATGTATTGGTTTATTACTATGTGTACATCGTTATTTTTGTATAACCATATTGTATGTGATGAGAATATTGTCTCACAATGAATTAGGATAAGATCTCATGATTCGGTCAATTTACCCCTTTTTGAGGCAGTTTTCTTTTTAAAAGTGAGTTTGGTTTAAAATTAAAATTTCATAGTATTAGGTCCACTTATTTTTATTTTATTTTAAAAAAATAAGTTTAGCTCAAAGTAAGGTCTAGTGCATATTTGCTTTGATCTAGTATTGATGGAAGTCCAAACACAGAGTGAAAAAACTACAATGATGGCAGGAGGAGGAGTTAATTCTCCACAATCAACAAGTAAGAATATACTCTCTTTCATAAAATCTTCCTTGAAAATTAAATTTATATTGCTATGTATGCATCATTGTTTTTAGTTAACCATCTTGTATGTGATGAGAATGTTCCACATTGAATCGGGATAATTAAGATCTCATCATTCGGTCGATTTTTCTTATTTTTTGAATAGTTTAGTTTGGCTTAAAATTTAATCTTATAGTATTAGAGTTAGATTCAGTGGTCCAAACGATGTATGGTCGGTGTGGACGCGGGGGGGGGGGGTAGAATGTCCCACATTAATTTGGGACAAGATCTCATGACTCGGGCAATCAATCTCCTTTTTAACTAGTTTTTTTTATTTTACAAGTGATTTAGGTGCAAAGCGTAATTTTTTTATAGTATGAAAGTGAGGTTCATTAGTTCAGACTGTGTGCGATGGGGGATGAGAATGTCCCATGTCAGATCAGAAAAAATTCTCAACACTCCTTATATATATGACTTAGATAATTCCTCTCTATTTAACAAACTTTTACATCTAATCCTTTTTAGAATGTGGATTAGCATTTAGCTATGACCAAAATATAATCTGATAGTATGTGAAATTCATTACATAGTCTTAATTAATCTACTCTAAAGGGAAGTGGTCCCCATTATAAAATTTAATTCCAAGGGTTAGAGGATTACATAGATCGATTTGATTTGATTTTTCACCTTATTAAATCAAATCAATAATAAACTACTTTTTCAGTGTCAAACTTTTTCCCCCTTCTAGTAAAGTCTCAACAACACAGACATATAATTTATATTTAGTATTTCTTTTGACATAATAAGATATAACAAGATCCTTTAGCCACCTAGAGTTATAAGACCCTATAGCTTGGGACAAAATGGACCATGACTTTTGGAAAGATGACACTTAATTAGGTGAAACACTATTAATTATCACTTAATTTTCAGTTAATCTTAGTTCCTCTAGTAGACAAAATGTCAACATCCAAATTAGATACCACAAACACACTTAAATTAGAAAATTAAATCGTATTTGGAATATCAAATCACGGTTTAGGTGTATTAAGTACAAATATTACTAGTTCATGATTTGCCATTATCAAAAGGAACTAAAAGTTTATACTTAACTAGCAACGAACACACATAATCTATACTATTTAGGAATTTAAATTGTTATATACCTTAATGATTTAGTGTATATACACTACATTTTGGCAGAGGGGACCCACCGCTCTAGGTGGGGTGCACGTGACTTCGAAAAATATCATGTGTATATATGCATATCTATTTTAAGAAACTGTCAGAAATTAGGATATCGTTAGAAGTGCATTCATAAAAAGCATAGAAATGTCATTATTCTATTGGTACAAACTAGAGGATCCATCTGTGAAACTTGAGTCTGAATTCAGCTAAAGTGTTTATTTTTATTATTTTTATTTTAAATTTCATATTTAAGCTAATATAATATTGGTGCACCCAAAGTCTTATATTTCGCCTCATTTTGGTAGTTGCTTATAGACAAAAACAAAAAAAAATTTTGTGTTAGATTTACCCTAATCGACATATATTCTAGTCTGTTGCTTTATATGATTTTCAAAGGGGCTTTATTTATTTTATAATAAAGTATTATTATATAGCTTTTCATTTCTCTAATGATTATGTTAACGGATAAACGGTTATAGTCAAATGTGATTAGAGGGTTTCTGTAGCTAATTGATTTTCCTAATTACTTCCATTGTCCGATTATGTCATGTACATTAGAACTAATAAAGGCGAATCTAGAGTTTGAAGACTTTGGTGCACCAATATTACTTTAGCTCAAATATGATCTAAACTTAAAATAAAAATAGTGAAATAAACAATCTAGCTAGCTGAATTCAAACCTAGGTCTTGGTGGTGAATCTTCTAGCTTGTACTAGCAACACAATAATACTTTTATGCTTTTTATGAGTTTATTGTTAATTATATCATATTTTTTGAGACAGATATACATATATATATATATATAGATGTTTTTTTTAGAAGTTAACAGATGTACGTGCACCCCACGAAGGTGTGTCCGCCTCTGTTACTAGTTGGTTTTAAGATTAAGGATCATTTGGTAGCTGATTAGGTTTATGAAGATAATAATAATGTAGGGATTTGTTATGAGTGAACCTATGTATCAATATTTTGTGCATATATTAGTTATTCAACTTCTTGTCCTACGTCAATAATACTTAGATTCCCTCATAACTTATAAGAGTACATATATTAGTTATGCATGTTTATAAAATTTTTAACTAAATTGTCATAGTAATTTTATATATTAATAATTTATTTCCAATCTATCTACCAAACGTCGTATAAGTTAAACAAAAGTCAGTACATGGATAACTTATTTTATACTTTACCATGATACATTTGAAAAAAAATGTTTTTATATATCATTTGCCATAAAAAATGTTTATAATCTAGTAGTGTGCTACTGATATTTTTGGAAAGAAAGTGAGTGCCATGAGTTTCCTACATTCATAAATAACACAATAATTATTTAAAAATAACATTATTTTGCGATTGTTATACAGGGACAACATGCTCGATCAATGCTGCATTTATTGAAAGAAACCCTTGACGGAGTGCAGCTGATTAGTTCATCCGATAACGACATTCCCTTCGTGATAGTCGATTTAGGATGTTCTTGTGGAAGTAACACTGTTTACATCATCGACGTGATTGTTGAACATATGAGGAAGAGATTCAGAAAGACAGATCCATTGACGTTTTCTACTCAGTTTTTTCTTTGCACTGGCTTTCTCAGGTTAGGTTTTCGGCTTCAAGCAAGGACGTTTTCGAGAAAAAATACACAATTTTTTTTATTTCCACTTTAATTTTAATATCATATAATTTTTTTGAAATTATGAAACTCACTTTAGTATGCCTTTAATAATATTTAAAAAAATCTTTTTGGTCAGAAAATTAGGTCAGAATTTGACGAGAATGAAGTTATTTTACCTTTTTAGATATTTTTAACTTTAGTACATTTTAGTTTAAGAAAATAAAAAAAATATCAGTTTATTTTATTTTTTAAAAAAAAAGCTATGATTTTTTCAATTTTCTAGCCAAATTTTCTGTAATAATTTGTGTATTTCAACTTTTTAGTGTAAGTTTAATTTTTGCCTCACGACATAGTTTATGATATCGGGATAATAGTATATTCACATTTAGTCAGCAAGATAAGGGAACATGAAAAAGTATTGTAACAAGCGTAGTTCGTAAATTTGGAATTCTTTCTTTTGTGTTCTTTAATGACCAATAATTGAATAGGAAAGTTGTCGATCCATCTTTCAGGTTGAAAACCTTTTTTATTCAGAATTATGATCGGTAAGATAATTCAGAGTCCTAAACAGTGATATGGAAGGGGAAGGTGGGAAAGGGAAGCCCTTCCTTGGTGCGAGGTGGCTAATACTTACTTTTTTACCATATGACTAGCATGCTTTTTCTACCCGCAAAGGGTTTGGGTAAGGTCTGCGTATATCTGACTTTCCTCATACCCCACTCATGGGGAAGTTGTTGTTGACTAGCATGCTTCTGCATTTAGTTGTTCTTGATAAGCTTTATCTCGAAGTGTCTTTTATAATTCATAAAGATTTTATCAGTTGACATCGATGCAAACAACATTTCACAGATTATTAATTTTCTTCAACAATACCTTGTGAAAGTATTATGACTTTTTTCAATAGACCCTCGACTTTAGGAAACTATATCACAAAAAGATATGAAAAGAAAATACACTAATAGGATGATGAAGAAAAGTATTAAGATAATTGAAGATTTAGAAGAGTGACTATTTTTCAATAACAAGGCAAAAGAGTGACATTCATCTTTCAAGAAGAGTTCTGAAGAAGTTATGGTCTCGAAAATCAAAACTATACAATCTGAAAAGCTACCATAAAATACAGCAAATTTGCACACTTGCCAGAGGCTTAGATGTGCCATATTGCTCTGGAGGCAATTTGTATTTCTCCTGTACCTATATATCTGCTGTACTGATACAACTATCAGAGTGTAACACAAAAAACCGAGGCTGCGTGCATAGATGAGCATTTCATGTAATTCAGAACCTGATATATATTTGAACAAATTCAGCAAACACAGCAAAAATCTGACATGCATAGATGCACATCAGATATCCTGTATTAACAACGAGTCGCTGTCTTAAATCCACAGTTTTAAGGAAAAGATACAAAATACAGGAGAAATGTTTAGTTTTTTTCTCATAACTATAACCCTTTTTCTATCTGAAAAGAAATTGTGCCGGATAGATATACATGGCAGACTCAAAATCAGTTTTGCCATTCAAACATTTTTTTTGCCATTCAATTCTTCTACATCGATGGACAGGGTCAGCTACTTTCAACTCTTCTTTTTTATATAAACTTGGTGTCCCTACCAGCTTGCATGCACCTCGACTAATTCCACGAGATAATGTAACTTTCCACTCACAACAAGTACCAAGCAACTCTATCTAACAAGGCTAGGACAGATAGAAAGAAATCACCTAATGTTTTTTGTCTTTGGGGTATTAAACCTGAGACCTCATGAATGTCACCCCTACATTTTTCTTCCAATTACAAGGGGTAAATTTCAAGTAAACAAAAGGTCACCATTCTTATCTACATCACAAAGATAAGAACGGTGACCTTTTGTTTTTCTTCCAAATATAGGGTTTTTTATTTCCAAATAAAACAAAACATCACCATAAGCCAAAAGAATCCAAACTATAAGCATAAACTAATATGATAAACTTCCCAAAACCATAGAAAATGAAAGAGATACACAACTCCAAATTGAACTTTCACCCCTAAATCTACATCTTTCTTCCAATAATGATAGAACAAAAGGTTATCATTCTAATCAAGGGCGGAGCCACCTTGGTATCGAACCCCCTTCAGCTACTCCTGTGTCTATTTTTATGAATTTTGAACCCCTTATTGAAAATCCTGGCTCCTTCACTGATTCTGTTATGAGTTGGGAACCTTTACGTATACTCACACTAATATTTAACACCTATTTCCATATTTACAGACCTTTTTAGAATCTCCTAAATTTTTTAATTTTTTGTATGTATTAGCCCATTGATTTGACATTCTGAGCATCTGAAGTTTTTTTCTCAAAAAAAATTATGAGGACCTCCGTAATTAGTTAGGAAACCTTAAAGTACACTCACACCATTGTTTTAATAATCATTACCGCATTACAAGCCCTTTTTGAAGAATCGTCCAAATTTCGCAGTTTTTCGTCTGTATTAACCCATTGATCTGGCGCACAAAGCACACAAAATTTTTTCGTCAAAAGAATTTATAAGGACCTCCTTGATGAGTTAGGGAATCTTCACGTATACTTACCCCATTTTTTTAACGTCCATTTTCATATTTACAAGCCCTTTTTTAATAATAGACCAAATTTCCCTATTTTTCACGTGTAATCACCTTTTTCTCTAAACTTCTTTGGCCTATATCTCTCCTTAAACTCATTATAGCCAACTTATCGCACTTTTTCATTGGGGCATGCATCTGTGCATATTTTCTTCATATATCTGAATTATTTCAATCTCACTTTTCTCATCTTATTCTTCACGAAGGTCGGTACGAAGGTCGGTCTCACTTTATTGTGAATATTTTTATTCTTAATTATTTTATCTCTTCTACTATACTAAAACATCCACTTCAATATTCCTAACTATTGGGAATAACTTGCTAGTTAATAATTAATCTAGTACAAATTTTAGAATCATGTCTAACAACAGTTTGTAAATAAAGCCTGATTTATAATCGCTATTCTATGATATTGATGTAAAATATTTTAATAATAGTGTTGATTAAGCAAATATGTACACCCCTCAACTATTTCATTAACTATTTGTCATCTTCGCTTAACTTTCTCCATCAAGGCTTCGATAAATGAAAAAGGGATTACATAATAATCTCTTATACTCATTTCACAATATAATCTCTTATGCTCATTCACAATATCAATAGAAGAAAATGACTCTATCAAGATCTTACATGTTTTACTTCACATATTTTTTGTATCTATGATTACTAATCTCCTATGAAAAAAAGATTTTGCCAACTCAACATCTTTTGCCTCCAGTTTTCCTCTTTCTCTGTAGCCGTAGGACGAGGGCAGCACCTGAAACGCGCCTTTCTGTTATCAGTCATGATTTCTGTCTCCCTGCTGCCTCGAGCATCTTGTCCACTTGAATTCGAGCAACACCAAAGTCTGCAATCTTGATTGACTTGTCAGAAGCAATCAGTAGATTGTCGGATTTTAGATCTCGGTGAATAAGATTCAGACCATGCACATGCTCCACATCCAAGACCAGCTTAACAGCTAACTTCAATGGCACAACTTGGTTTTGCAGGAACTGACACACTGATCCCCCTCTTGTATATTCAGTCACAATACACGACACATTGGCTTTACGACATGCACCAACAAATCGTATAATATTTGGATGCTTTAAATTTGCCAACATCGCGACCTCATGCTGAAATTGTTGCTCCATAAAGTGAGCCTGTCGCAAGATCAAATATAGTGCAGGACAAGATAGCTGGCATGCACCTCGACCGATTCCGGGGGATACCTGTCACTTTCCTCCACCAACATGTACCAAGCAACTCTTTACCAAGGCTAGGACAGATGGGAAGAAATCACCTAGTATTAAACTTTAATTAAAACACAGAATATTCATAAAAATGAACGATCAAAGGCAAAATCAAGGAAGAAAAAAAGTAAAAAAATAATTTACCTCGATTGTGATTATGACTCTACTTGTTTTCCGACGCCGATCAATTTTCAGACTACTGGAGACCTGAAGAAAGATCAAAGTAAAAACTAAGAGAAGTAACACGAGAAAAAAAGAACATAGAGAGAGTAATGTATGAGTACGAGTTTATAAAGGGACTACTTGCATTAGAATTGTTCGATAAATTTCATTTTGACCCTTGAATTATGATTTATTTCAATTGAACATCCAAACACATGAAATTGTGTTTTTATTATATACTTTTAGTTCAAATTTTAAAAGAAAAAAAATTACTTTGCCAGGCAATAATAATTATTATAAATGTTCTTAATTATTTATAAGCTTAGTAAACATCAAAGAAAATACATGTGCCAGAGATTTTTCCTTTATTTTAACTCTAGTTAATCAGGCAATAAGTTCACACTACAAATGAGATTTATGAGTGTAGATAAAAGTCATACTACAAATGTGAATGTATTTGGTTATATTTAATGATTTTTCCACTTTTGATTTAAGGAATATAATCATAATTACCACAATAAAGCTAGTTTTAATAATTTTTTCCACTTTGAATAAAAGATAGTAGTAACAAATAAGAAGAAGCATGAGTTTTAGAATTTACTAATCAAATATCTTAAGCTATATTTAATGAGTTTTAGAAATTACTAATAAATAAGAAGAGAAAAACAAAATAAAATTAGTGATTGGACGAATCACAATTATATTTGAATTGACACACTTTCCCTTCACTAAAAACTTATATCACACCACCCGCCTTCTTTCTCAAACTCATGATTAGAAGTGTATTTCATTTATCATATTTCTAAATATTGACAAGGAAAGTCTACCCTTTTCTCTGGTTATGTATAGCTCAAGGTGTAGTATAATTCGAAATGCCATTAAAGAATCAACCAAGCACGATCCCAAAGTAATTACAGTCTGAATGGAAAGCCTCTTAACCATGGCAACTCTAACTTAGTCTTCATAGGCTTAGCATAATCAGACTATAACCTACCATAGACCCCTTTGTTATCCGTAGTTGGAACTGGTAATAACATCATTAATAAAATTTCAACTGAAATTAAGGAGAATTCACCAATTTCATGTACTCATAAACAGATTACAAGCACAGAAGATAGAAACACATCGCCAACTAAGAATTTAGATAAAAAAAAATGGAACTCTAAAACAAGCCTAGGGATGCATAATTTTAGCTGCTTCATTACTCTTCATTGAAACAAACAAGCATTTTGTAGTTTTGTTGCGAGTTAACAAGCTCATAATTTAGAACCGTTGAATTCAGAAACCAAAATAACATCAGCAACAACATTCCCACGAACAAAAGACTAATTTTTAACCAACTTCATGTACCAACAAACAGACAAGAATTACAAAATGAAATGACTCTCTACAATGAGTCTGTATGTTTAATTTTAGGTGCTTTTTTGATTTGCATTGAAACAAACAACTATGCTGAAGAAAATTGCAAGTTAGCAAGCTCATAACTAAAATTGCTCAGAGAATCAAAGATCAAAATAACATAGTCAGCAAACTGACGAGAATAATGATTTTATAACAACTGGCAATGTCCTAGGAATTTACAGGTTAATCCATCGATATTTGTCCGTTTGACATATCGATTGTAAGCCTTGTTCAACATTGTTGTTCTTATACCGGCTTCATCTTACTCCGTCATCTTCTCCAGCCGAAACCCTACCAATCACAGTTGAGTTTGAAGAGGGTGTTGTGTACACAGTCTTACCCCCCCCTCCCCACCTTGTAAAAGTAGAGAGGTTGTTTCCGATAGGCCCCAAAGCATATCATAATATGTGTGTTGCACTGATAAAACTATCAGAGTGTAACAAGGAAAACGAGGCTGCAAGCATAGATGAGTATTTCATATAATTCAGAACCTGATACAACTTTGAACAAATTCAGCAAGCCAACTAATCGCTGTCTTAAATCCACAGTTACAAAAAAAAAAAAAAAACTACAACATAGAAATGTTTAGTTTTTTCGCATAACTATAACCCTTTTTCTATCTGAAAAGAGATTATGCCGGATAGATATTATTGACTCAAAATCAGTTTTTCAATTCAATATCTTTTGCCTCCAGTGAAATCTTTCCCAGTAGTCGTAGGACGAGGACAGGACCTGAAACGTGCCCTTCTGACATTAGTCATGATTTCTATCTCAGCAGCCTCAAGCATCTTGACCACCTGAGAGAAAGTTGGTCGCTTATCGGGGTCAAAATCCCAGCAGCAGGTCATGATATTAGATAAGACAGGTAAGCAATCATTGGGGATTTTTGGACGGGCGCCTTTGTTGACAACAACAAAAGCGGCCTGCACAGCAGTCATGCTCGGGTAAGGAAGCAACCCTGTTATGAGCTCCCACAGAACAATGCCAAAACTATAAACATCAACTTTCTGGGTGTATGATCGGTGCTGGAGCATCTCCCTACAAAACAAAGTCAAACGCTTAGACATCCACAAAAAAACACAGATAATATTGCTAACAACTTTGAACATCATTTTCCTTTTTCTGAATCAGATTGTGCCAACCAAGGAGATCATCCAATAGATATCAATAAATTTTCAACAGTATGACAATCAGGTACTAATGCATGAATTAATAAAACAGTCAGCCTATACAAGCATCGAAACACATAACACAAACTGTGAAATATATTCTCACATACCATATACCTACATCTAAAATTAGTTTGGCGTATCATAATACATATAAACAGATGGCGTTTCATAATACATATGAGCAGACTTGGCAAATCAAGCCCATGTGGACACCCCTGCCCCCTAAATAGAAACAAGATTTTATCCTATTTGTTGCTGATGCTATTTTGGTTTCTGAATTCAATTGTTTTAAATTATGGGCGTGTAAACTAGTAATTTGACTCCAAAATGGTTGTTTATTTCAATGAAGAATAAAGAAGCAGCTAAAATTATGCATCCCTAGACTCGATCTGAGTTTCATTTTTATCTAAATTCTTAGTTAGCAATGTGTTCCTATCTTCTGTGCTTGTAATCTATTTATGACGATTACATGAAATTGGTGAATTCTCCTTATTTTCAGTTGAAATTTTGTTAATGATGTTATTACTCAGTCTCAACTATGGAGTATGGATATAAAAGGGGTTTATGGTAGGTTATGATCTAATTATTCTAATCCTATGAAGACTAAATTAGAGTGACACTGCTTAAGAGGATTTCCATTATGGACTGTAATTACTTTGGGATCGTGTTGTGGTTGATTCTTTAATTGCATTTCAAATTATATTACACTTTGAGCCATACAACACGAGAGAAAAGGGTAGAGAGTCCCTGTGAATATTTGGAAGTATAATATATGAAATACACTTCTTATCATGAATTTGAGAAAGAAGGAGAGTGGTGGGATATAAGTTTTCATGGAAGGTGAAGATGTGCCGATTCAAATATAATGGTGATTCGTCCAAATACTAATTTTTTTATTATTATTATTTATTAGTAATGTCTAAAAATCAAAGTGGAAAAATGCATTAAATCTAGCTTAAGATATTTAATTCATCCATCTACCAAATTTTTCTTGTTGTTCTTATTTATAAGTGGAAAAATTCATCAAATATAATTATGGGATAATGCACAAGTACCCCCCTCAACCTATGCCCGAAATCCCAGAGACACACTTATACTATGCTAAGGTCCTATCACCCCCCTGAACTTATTTTATAAGTAATTTTCTACCCCTTTTTAGCCTACGTGGCACTGGTTTGAAAAAAAAAGTCAACCATCGTTGGGCCCACAAGATAGTGCCACGTAAGCCGAAAAGGGGTAAAAAATTATTAATAAAATAAGTTCAGGGGGGTGATAGGACCTTAGTATAGTATAAGTGTGTCTCTGAGATTTCGGGCATAGGTTGAGGGGGTACTTGGGCATTATCCCTATAATTATGGTATTTTGATTCGTCCAACCACCAAATTTGCCTTTTTTCTTCTTCTTATTTATTAGTATTTTCCTTAAATTAGAAGTGGAAAAATTCATTAAATCTATTTTACAATATTTGATTTATCCAACCACAAAAATTGTCTTATGTTTCTTCTTATTTATTACTTTTTTCTTAGATTCAAAGTGGAAAAATTCATTAAAACGAGCTTACAATATTTGATTCATCCGACCACCAAATTTCTCTTGTGTCTCTTCTTATTTATTTCTACTATCTTTAATTCGGAGTGGAAAAATTATTAAATCTAGCTTTATTGTAGTAATTATGAGTATATTCCTTGAATGAAAAGTGGAAAAATTCATTAAATCTAACTTGTATCTACAACCAAATACATTCACTTTAAAAATCGCATTTGTAATCCACACTCCAAAATCACTTTTTTGGTGTGAACTTATTGGCGGATTAACTATAGTTAAAATAAAGAAAAAATCTCAAGCACATGTATTTTGTTTGATGTTTACTAAGCTTTTAAATAATTAAGGACATTTATAATTAATAATTGGAGAACATTTTAAAATTTATCCTCATATTTATTAGAGTCAAAATGAAATTTATTGAACACTAAAATAATTCTAATACAAGTAGGTCCCACATAAAGTCTTACTCACACATGTAACTTGTGATTGAATACACCATATGCAAAAAAATAACATTATAGAGATTTTCTTTTATTTTAGCTAAAGAAAATTCTTTTCATACATCAGTCTCTGTTTGTGTTCTTCTTTTTTATCGTGTTCACTTCTCTCAGTTTTTACTTCGATTTTTCTTCAAAGATCCAGTGGTCTGATAATTGATCGGCATCAGAAAACAAGTAGAGTCATCACATTCTTCATATACCTCATTTCCAAGAATAGAAGTGGTTCATTTTCTTTCTATCTCAATTCAAATCGAGGTAAATTTATTTTTTTTCTCTTTGATTTTGCCCTTGATCGTTCATTTTTATGAATATTCTATGGTTTGATTAAAGTTTAACACTGGGTGCTTCCTTTCCATCTGTCCTAGCCCTGGTAAATAGAGTTGCTTGGTAGTTGTTGCGGGTGCGAAGTGATAGATATCCCCTTGATTTAGTCGAAATGCACGCAAACTAAGCCTGAACACCACTCTTACTAAAAAAAGATTTGAAATTGGAGTAATGTTTTCTCGTTCGTCCTTTTAGATCTATTTTTTTTGGGACAAGTTTAGCCTTTTTCTTTATTTCTATAATGTGGAGTTCTGCTGAAAGTTGTACTATGTTTGAATTTTGGATTTTCTTTTTTGCCTTCGGAAGTTTGATATGGAGATAAAATTGCCGACATTTTTTTCCTCTTGCAAAACCCCCTATAATCGGAAGAAAATTGTAGTGGTGAAAGTTGAAGTTGGAGATAATTGCTTCCTACCTCTAGTATGCTTATCATTAAGTTATTCATCAAAGAGGAAACATGATTACTCAGTTTCACAAGCGTTTGACCTTCTAAGTCTACATAGAAGAATTGATTTTGATGAACCTAACCGTTTCAATTTTTATGTTTTTCAGGGTTGTTAAGGTACGACTTGATTTTAGAAATCTTCATGCAAAACAAATAAGCCGGATTGAAGCTCTTCTGTTGTACCTGCTTTATCAGAAAAACTATCGGGGCTCCGACATTTGTTGGACTTGTAGATTTGAATCAAAACTGTCTCAAATTTTTTATCATAAGCTTGGCGAGGGGCAAACATGTCTATTCAAGGTTATGGGATGAACAGTGCTAGTGGTTCTGGTGCAATGGCAGTGGATAACAGCAGTGCTGGTTCAAATGGCTCTCACACTGATATTCTAAACCAGCAGGGTAATCACATCCACAGTAACTATTCTGTTGCTGCTAGCATAGTCGGGGGGAGAGTTTCTAGGTTGAGCGATGATGCCCTTGCTCAAGCCTTGGTTGATCCTCAATTCCCCACCACTGGGCTTGTGATTTGTGATGAGTGGACAATTGAATTAAGTAGGCTTACCATTGGACAAGCATTTGCTCAAGGCTCTTTTGGGAAGCTCTATAACGGAACTTATAATGGTGAAGATGTTGCCATTAAGCTTCTAGAGAGGCCAGGACATGCTCTTGAGAAGGCTCACTTTATAGAGCAGCAATTTCAACATGAGGTCAGGATGTTAGCAAATTTAAAACATCCAAATATCATACGATTTGTTGGTGCATGTCGTAAAACCATGGTGTTATGCATTGTGACTGAATATGCAAGCGGAGGATCAGTGCGTCAGTTCCTCGCGAAGCGACAAAACCGAGCTGTGACATTGAAGTTAGCAGTTAAGCAGGCCTTGGATGTGGCAAAAGGGATGGAGTATGTGCATGGTCTAAATCTTATTCATCGAGATTTAAAATCTGACAATCTATTGATTGCTGCTGACAAGTCAATCAAGATTGCAGACTTTGGTGTTGCTCGGATTGAGGTGCTGACTGAAGGAATGACACCAGAAACTGGCACATACCGCTGGATGGCTCCGTAAGCATCTAGACTCTATAGCAGCCTTGTCAAATCTGTTGTCTTGATCCTGTTTGAGCTTATTGCCAAATCCTATATTAGAGTTCTTAAGCTTTTTATCCTATTCTTTTAGGCTATTATTTTCTCTGTCTGCATTACTTTCTGTAATTTTTTTAAAAAAAATTACTTTGTTATGTGTTTCTTTAGCCAAACATCTTCCGGACACAACCTCTCTTCTTCTAGGAGGCCAGGGTAAGGTCTGCTTTCTCTCTACCCAACCAAGACCCCATTGAGTGGGATTCCATAGGGTATGTTGTTGTAGCATGTTGGATTCTCTTTATTGAATAATTTTTCTAAAAACTGAAGTGAAAAGCATGGAGGTTAAAGAGTTGATTGACCTTACTCTCTTTCAATTCCTTTCCATCCTTTTCCTTTTCCTTCTTGTCCATGACTTGTAACTTGATTCAAGTTAGACACATTTAATGGTGTCGCTTAGTTGTCAATGAAGATTAGGGTTCAATCATCCCAGTGACAGAAAACACCAAGTGTACTCTTCCCATATGCCTAAACCTGAAACCTTGGTGGGTATAGTTACCTGAAGTCGAGATGTCTGCAAGTTGGATTGGATTCCATTTTCAAATAGAGTAAAATTGCGTTTATCTGAAAAGGGGTCCAAGACATTAACTACCTCAGTGAGTTCACTTATTGGATGTGTCTGAGAGATATGAACCACAATTCTATTCTTGTCGAATATGTAAATGGAAATTTTATGGGAAGTATATTATCTCTTTCACTCCTTCGTGAGTGTCGATCTTCCTGCATCGTCTTTAGCATTACCTCTTTCTTCAAAGCAGTGAAGCTATTTAGAATAATGTATGGGTAAGAATAGGTCCCTGGCCTATGCAGTGGTATTAGTTAGGGTTTCTTAGTTAGGGTTTCTTAGTTAGGGTTTCCGACTGAATCTGCTGGAAAGGGTAAAACTTAAAAATGGAGCTCAAGGATGGCGTTACAAGATTAAAGTAAGTTAGGGAGTAGATCTATTCATATTTGGACAGGCTGTAGGTGTTTTGGGCTAGATCAGGTTATGGTTTGGTTTGCTTTTTTTAGACTCAACTTTAATTTTTTTAAAACGAAGTATGCCACTTTTAGTTTCTCTGAGGTGGAAAGAAGTTCATTCTTCTTCAGATGTTTCTAGATGGAATTCTAGAAGGGACTTGCAAAAACTAGACACTACAACGATGATATGATTCTCCGTTGAGTTACTACATAGACTTTTTTCATCATTAGATGATCTCTACGGAAAGGTAGAAGCGGAATATTTGGCTCAATCTTCTATTAATCTAAATTATTTATCGGAAAGTTCATAATTTTTACGGAGAGATCTCTTTAAAAGCATTATAAGCGACAAGGTGATGTTTCTAAAATCTACCACAATTATGTGGATTCTGCATTGAGTTGCTACATGAACTTGTTCCATCGATAAGACTATTTCAATCTCTATGGAAAGGTAGAAGTGGAATACTTAGCTTACTCTCCTCATGTTAAAATCATAAAGCGAACATGGTGTTTGAAATGAAAAGCTGGGAGTGAAGCATACAAGTTATGGAAAAGTATAATGAAGTACCAATCACATACAAATTTAGTAGTCTTTTCATGAAGTAGAATCATTTGTTGAAACCTCCAATTATAAAGAGTAGTCTTATTAGAAGCGAGATACACTGTTTTGGGAAGCGAGAAGCGGAAAAAAGCGATGAGGACTCGCTTCACGGAAGAGAAGCGTGAAGTGAAGCGCACACTTTTTTTTAAAAAAGCGACATTTAGTATAAAAATAAAAAAAATATTAAATAACTCTATAGATAGATAATCAATAATACTCACAAGTCATAACATATAAAACAAAAAATCAAAAACATAATTAGATCACAAAGACTCGAACTCCGATTCTTCAACAAGATCCTCAAACTCTTCAAGTGCCATAACCGAGGGCTTTACTTGGTCATCATCTTCTTCATCATCAGAAGGCTCATCAACGAGGTTTCGACTCGAACTAGAACCTCCAACTCCTCTTTCCTTGCCCCTTAAAGTACTCTCTCTAAAATTATAAATATTCTCCTCAACACCACTTGCTATGGAAACGTCACCATAAGTGAGACTTTCTCCTTCGTACACTTCTTCATCTTGGTGATCTTGTGGTGCTCCAGTTAACCATTCATTTGCCTCATCAATACTATCCAACAAAATTGGATCAATGGTATTACGAGCATTGTCACGACGTGCCAATATTCTATTATACTTGATGAACACTAGATCATTGAGGCGTGTCAACTCAAGCCTATTTCTCTTTTTACTAGGAATCTGCACATAGTAGAAAGTAATTAATAGGAGGACTTGGGATGATTAAGGTATCAATTAAATTAGTAATAATGTATTAATGTAATATAGTTTTTCACATGTTCATACACGCTCCAATTTCTCTCTCAATCGGATGCGCTACAAGTTAAACTTTGCATTCTAATAGAAAACTGTTGCAAGTTTGGGACATTATGACCAAATTGCATCCACCATTCAACTGTAGAAGAGTAATTTTAAAAGATTCATAACTTAAATGTTGAAGCTTTAAATACAATTAAAAGATGAAATTCTCACCTCGTGACCTCAAGGTTCTAGCTCTAATGGCTGATTCAATTCCAAGTAGGCCATCCGTTTTCATGTACACACCAAAACCGACAAAGTCCATGGAGTAATTTGAAGCAAAAAGTGAAGCAGAATGGCTATAAGAAGTAAGTGAAGCAGAATGGCTATTAGATTCTTTCTCGCTAAAATCATTTTGTGCGTCATTTTTTAAAGCACAACTTATCTGAAGTGCATGGCTTCAAGCAGTAATCCCATACTTCAAACTTCTTTAAGAGATTTCTTTGAACAAAAATGTGGGAGCTATGTGACACACGAGGAAATCAATGCCCGTCCTCAATACCTGATAAGAAGAATGACTTATTTGGTATTAAGTCTTACAACACATGTTGCTACACCCGATTTGACAAATGCCTTATATATGTTTGAACTAGATCTTTTGAAACAAAAGGAGCATTATAATGATCAATCAATTAGTATAACTTGTTGAGTTAGTGAGATCGTAAATGAGGCCGATTATGACTCAGTATTCTGATATCTAACTTTTCGTGCCTCACATGCTATGTTATATCGGTCCTTCGCATTACATACTTATTGCAATGGGTGTGTCATTGTTGTATGTACTCTTCAAAATACACATACTTTACAAAAAAAATGTGCATACCTATAATGATACTTAGATCTAATTAAATTCATAGTCACAAACAAGTCCATATGAGAAGCGGATTTAGGATTTAAAATTTATCGGTCCCAATGATACGGGGGATTGAGCCTTCAATGAGGAGGGCAATAAAGCTTAAGCAAGTTCCCATTTATCTCGTTGGACCAATAACTTACTTTGTAGATCCCAACAAATAGTTTTTATATATTTATTGACTGGATTCCACAGAACCTATACCCGATACTCTAGGTCCGCCCTGTTTAATAGTAGCAACACATACTTAGTGCAATCCCACTTGTGGGGTTTGAGAGAGTAGAGTGTATGCAATGTTGCCCTTACCTTGTTGTGATAGAGCTTTCTTCTAAAAAGACCCTAAACTTTAAATAAACTTGCTAATCAGGAAGCAAGAGAATGCTCAATTTCCAACGAACAATTTACCTTAATACGCTACCTTTATACTCTCTTATCAAAGGCCATTTTTTCAGTAAGATCTAGATGCACTTCATCTAATCACTCTCTCCCAATACTTCTTCGGCCCGACTTTACCTTTCATGAAGTCATCCACTACCAACATCTCACACCTCCTATGAGGAGTGAGGCGTCTATACTCCTCCTTACATGTCCAAATCATCTTAGTCTCACATCCCATATCTTGTTCAACATGGAGGCCACTCCTACCTTGTCCAGGATATCTCCATTCTTAATCTTGTCTCTCTTAGTATGCCCACAATATCTACCTCAATATTCTCATCACAACGATTTTCTTCTTATGAGCATAAGATTTCTTGATAAGCCAACACTTTGCCCCATACTCGGTGGCGTACGCAGGATTTTTCTTAAGTTGTGTCACCTTTTCTTAGTTGATGTAGAAAAGATTTCTAAACTAGCAGTCGGTACTCTAATTGATGGTCCTCCTGTGATCATCTTTTGGATGGTAGACAGGTCTTTGTTTGCGAGGTTGATGAACTATTCTCAATGATAATTACAATTCTCTGACTTGTGTTGCCAAGTTTGTGCAATTCCACCCGACTGCCTTGGCTGATGAAGGCCTTCCCATCAGACCATCAAATGCCAGAGAGAATGCTTTTCTGATAACATTATACCATTGACTTCCCTCACGTCGAGGAAAGCAAGAGGTTGCCTACAGTAATTTTTCCTTCACAGCTAAATAGCTCGCGGCAATTACATAAGCAGCAGATATGTTAGATATGCCATTCTCATTACTTTTGGAGCAGGTCAAGTTATTCTTTGATGAACTATTACTAATTATATGCTTACATTATATACAACTAAATTACAGAAGCAAGAAGAGAGGAACTTGAGCACAATCAAGTTAGGCCCTTTGTTAAATTGTGCATTGTTTACTTGTAATGTATGATATTTGGCTACCTAATGAAAAATCACCAGTTATCTTTCTCATCATTTCACATAAAAATTGCACATTTTTTCCATTTGAATTCTTTTTGCTACTTATTTATTTATTTAACTTATGACTAGTGGGGAATAGTTTTTTTTTAGAAATTGAAGTCTTGTTCTGACATAACTTGTCATGATATAGAATATAAAGTTATGCTCCACGAATGAATAAAAGTTACTTTATTAAGAGAGGCAAAAGTGATTTTAAATTATCTATAGAATAATTCTTGAATTTATTTATGAAATTGAAATTGAAATTGTTTTGAGATTCTTGCATAGGTCTATATTCATTAGATTGTTTTTATCTTTTTTATCATTTTATCTAGTCAAGTAAAAAAGCGACAAAGGCCATTTTTAGACATTTTTTTTAATAGCGGTCGTCCCTTTTTATTGATTAAGCATTTTTCAGTATTGGTCATACCATTGAAAAAAAAATGAAATTTTAGAGGTTTTTAAAAATAGAAGGAAATATTGAAAAGAAGGGAAACATAAGACACGTATTTTAGTAATTTTTAATTTAACCATCGAGAAGCTTTTATTAGAGACCTCAGCATGAGGTCCTCCAAATGAAATGCTACATAAGTCTTCATTCTTCAATTTAAAGTAATGTGTTTTTGTTGAACATGTGCCTACAAGATAGGTCAAATTGAGAAATATCTGATAGTCTTCCAAATGAATGAATGCTATACAAGTCTTCATTCTTCAATTTAAAGTAATGTTTTTTGTTGAACATGTTCCTACAAAATAGGTCAAATAGAGAAAAATCTAATAGTCTATACTACCTAGAATAAGAATGGCTAACTAAAATTAATAATTGCAGCATATGCAAGACTACAAGACATGGCCCAGAATTTCATTTTGCCTAATAAATCCAAGACAGAAACCATGAATGCCTTTGCCAAGCTCTAACAGCCAAGTATTTTGTGTCAGATAAATTGAATCGAAGAAAATATTATTAAATTTATTAGTATACTCAAATGGTTTTGTATGATTATATTAGCCTATCGATTGGAGTAGATAAATTGAATCGAAGAAAATTATTTATTTTATTAGTATACTCAAAAAAAATTGGAGGGGGGAGGGGGGGAAAGTTATTTAATAGTTGTATCGATAGACCAATAAGGTTATTGTTAATTTATAGTTTTGTCAAATTGAATTATTTTAAAGTGGCTTTATAATTAGAAGTATATGAACTAGGTTTTGTTATTCTAAAGACACCTCTAAATATTCAAGTTGACAAAAGGTATATTTTCAATAATACATTGGAGTTTGTAATATAATCAAAAAGATTTATGGTTCATAAGTTGTGTGAGATTTTCTACCCAATGAATAATTGTATTGTTATTTCACTCTACATAGGCAAGTGATATCTATCATATTATGTAAGGGGTGTCACGGGATGGTTTGGTTGATTATTTTTTGAAAAATTATACTATCTCATTTTTTGGATATTTTATAATGTATAATTGAAATAAGATTTTAATCATATTAATTTCTCTTCAGCATCAATACGATTCGATTAATTTTCAAATTATTTACTTTTAAAATATCACCTCAAATAAATTATTATCAAAATATTTCTTACACAAGTATGCTCTTAGCTTGAAGAACTTCAGTTTTTCACCAAGAAGTCATGAATGTAAAACCTTGATGCCGTATTATTTGATCTTAACATTTAATAGGAGTGCTTGCATAGATTTTGTCGTATTGGTGATTAAGTATCGATCTATTATAGTATCTCTTAATTTTAAACAATATTAAGTAAATGATAATTAAGAGCAAAGACCTAAAGTCATCCCGTCACCATAGGCTATGACTTAGATTATGTTTTTATTGGAAAATGTTATAAAATATATTTATATATTAAATTTTACATATTGTTAACATATAAAAATAAATATACACATATGTAAGGTTATTTGGTTCGATTCGAAAAACTTTTGGATTTTTTTCATAAACTAAAAAGATCATTCCTATTATTTGAAACGGTTATATATTTAAATAAAAGTCTACGATTTTATTTAAAAAAATAATATTAATCAATTCATTTCAATTAAATTCGATCGACTTTACACATTCTTTTGAAGCACTAGCTAGTATAATATACCGGTATGTTTAGAAGCACCTTTAGTTTTTCATAACACTTCAATTAAAATGAATTAATGCTATAACGGTTTTGCATTAGTTTTTTGTTGTGATAACACATATTACTATGGATGTTGAAGACAATTAAATTTGCTTAGAGGTTTGCATTTTTTTTTTAAAAGATGGATATTAACAAATGGAAAAAAGAAAGGAAAGGAAAAATATCTAGAGAAGGCCAATTACTAGTCCTAAATAACGAATATCTAATTGGTTTGTTTATTGATGTGTATATATATAGATAATACACAAAATTCTAATATGAATGATTGAATTAATTATTGTAATGATAAAGTTACAAAAAGTATTCATTAAAAATAATTGAATTTAATCCATTGTAATGATAAGTACTCACCAAATCACTAATTTGTCATACTAAAACTGCTTATAAACATTACTCATTATAATAAAGTTTTGTATGTTTCCAAATGAAAAAATAAAGTTGAAAATGATGCCTCTATTAATTAGAACCACATCTAGCAGCCACATTGTGTACATATCTCTCATTGAAGAAGTTTTTATTTTTATTTTTTTGCAGCTTTTGAATGAAAAAGGATTAAAGACTCTTAGAGGTATTAGTATTATTATGTTTCTTGTTGGAAAAAGAAGATGAATATATTTGGATATATATACATATACATGATACAAAAATTAGAAGAGACACATATATACGAGTTGCAAGGGGACATAATCATTTTTTCCTTATTCATCATTTCTCACAAGTTAGGCCAACAGAGAGATCCTGTTCATATTCCAAGTCTTAGTTCAACGTATTTGGCCCTTTGAAAATAGTTTGGTCGACTTGTTCAACTGAACTCAATATTTTTATCAATTAATATATATATATATATATATATATATATATATATATATATATATATATGGTTAGATCTAGTAAGGGTTGAGGGGTGCATTTGAATCCTCTTCGGAAAAAATTTACTCCTTTTATTTAATTCATGTGTACATTTTAGATTTTGAGATTCAAACGAATTTATTTTTGACCATAAGTTTTTCATATATCTTTTTAATACTTTGGATTGTCAATTATTGTAACTTATAGTACTTTTTATATAGCTTAAAAATATATAAATTTCATTTCACAAAAATGAAAGATTCCATGTGTATATTACCGATCAAACTTAAATTGTTTGACTCTTAAAAAATAAAATGTGTCATATAAATTAGCACAAAGAGAAACCATTATTTATACTTGATCAAAATTATCTTTTATGTATATATAACAAATATTGAACCCCTTTGAACCTTTTCATGTATTAACTTTATATATTTTGAAACTCCATGATAAATATTTTAGCTCTGCCTGTCGTCATCAATATATATATATATATATATATATATATATATGTGTGTGTAAAATAAAGGTTGATTCCTCTAAATAAAAGTATGTGTCAACTTCAAGTCTCTAATAATTTCTAAAATAATTTATAAAAGCATTGTAAGTACTCCTAAATTTGATTAAAATTTATTAATTTCATTTCGGAACTATTAGGAGCTTTCAAAACAATCATCTATTATTATTATCCTCCTTTTGGTCGGATGGATCATGAATTAAAGATTGACTTTTAACTTTTTCTTGGTCTTGTCGTTATGAATAATGCTTGATTGAGAAAACACTATTGGACAAAGTTCCATTTGCTAGACAAAAAAAGGAATAATCAATAAATATATATATATATATATATATATATATATATATATATATATATATATATATATATATATATATATATATATATATATATATATATATATATATATATATATGAGGATCTTCATTCCGCCTTTGTGGCATGCCTCAATGCACTTCAAACTCTACGAATCATGAATTTCCGTAATCTCCAATCACTTGCTGAATCAGCACTGCCCTCCTCCCTCTCTCACCTGACCATCTACAATTTCCCTAATCTCCAATCATTTTCAGAATCAGCGCTGCCCTCCTCCCTCTCTCGGCTGGACATCTCCCGTTGCCCTAATCTCCAATCCCTTCCATTAAAAGGGATGCCCTCTTCCCTCTCTAAACTATCGATTTTCGAACGTCCATTGTTCAAACCACTACTAGAATTTGACAAGGGGGAATACTGGCCACAAATTGCTCATATCCCCACCATACAGATCGATTGGCAATGCATGTAATGATTAAAACAAATAGCTCTCCAACTGATGTAAGCTATTCTTTTCCCTCATAAGCTTTTTATTTCACTTTGCTTTTTTGTTACTTCTTTTCATTTTCAATCATGACGTGCTAGCTCATCATCAAACACATAGCATTATGTTTAACCTCCATAGAGAATCTAAATTTTTTAAAGGATAACGATCACAAGTTTTAAGAAATAAGTGCAACTTCCATTGTCACATGTTATATAATTCTATATTTCTCATTGCTTATTGGTTTATGCTCTTACCGTGTTTTAATTCACATCTCGATTGCCACCATGTTTAATAGAAAGTTTTTAGTTCTTGTAATCATCAACCATCCTATTTCACTAGAAATTTTGATAGGTAAAAGAGGTAGACAAAAAAGCTAAACATCTTTTTTCTTTCGTATAGCGACCAGACAACTACATTTTGATAGGTAAGGGCTATAGATATACATTTGCAGGGTGTTAATCTAACGAGTAAGAAAATCACTGTCTTCAGATATCTTCTCTTGCATATACTTTTGCAATTTTAAGCTACATTTAGAACTCATGTGTTGTTGCTAACTTAAACATGTTTTGTGCTTAATCAGATGTGGATTTTGAAGAGCGAGTACGACAAGTCTGGTACATCAATTGTCCGTAGGAAGTGTTTGTAAGGTGCTGCTGCTATTTTTACATTTGTTCCCAAGTTCTTTTTTTTTTAATCTTTCCACTAAAGCTAGTATGTCGTCCACAGTGAATTTTCAGGTCTGTTGTTATAGGCAAGTCTTTGAGATGCGACTATCAAAGAAGGGTGATTCAAATCAATGTACCGCTGATACTATTTCATGTTTCCAGTGCAAGCCTCTTTTGTAAGTTGACAAACTCGATTAGTTAATATGTTTGGGACTCAACTAGTGGTTAGAGTACTCATTTTGTAAGATTTGTGTACAGAAAATCAAATTAGAATTATAACTTGTGATGGTTGAATAAACTCCAAGAAGTACTGATATATTTTCATATTGGATATGTTGTTTTCTCATTCGGTGCTTGATATCTACATTGGAGTCTAACTAAATTCGAATTTGCACATTTGAAAGAGCGGCGCTCCTGACATGTTTTTTTTTTCCATTTTACGACTCGTGCTCCTAAATTCTAATTAAAGATATAAAAATCTCAACTATCTCACCCCAACTCATATCAGTTATATTCGGTATAAAGTATAAACTAAAAATTATAACTATATAGGTGCAAATATTTTAGAAAAAAAAAACCTCAAATAACAACCAAAATAAAGAAAGAATACTAAATCCTAAACTCATTAGCTACAACAACTAAAAAATATTTATAGCCATTGAACTGCTATGCACAGTCTACAGCAAAATGAACAACTCAAATTTTGGCCATGAAATGACACGATTTTCTCAGACTCAAAATGATGTTAAATTTCATGAATGAAACAATCATATATTACTTAGGTTGAAGCCCCATTTTCTACCTCGTTTTCCCAACGTATAAATCCTTAGACTTTATCATCCCGGGGACTAATCCAATGATCGCTGTGAACGAAAATTGAGCCACTGCATCTTTCCTTCCGAACGAAACGATGATCTTAGGAGATGATCGAGGCTCGTATATTGTAAGTTTGCTTTCTTTTCCTCCACTTATCAAAAGTTTCAAGTTCTTCGCGGCCACTAGAGCATGTTTTTGAGCTGAGTATCCATGTTTAAGTTCCTGGTAACGAAGAAAGCATTAGAATTCAATTGAAGAATAATAACAACAGCAACATACACAGTATTGATGAGAAAATAGAGTTTACGCAGACCTTACTCCTACCTTGTGAAGCCCTCTGGCTATCGCTATATTATCTAAAAGATTCAAGATGTCTTTTAAATCGACTATACGCTAACATGCTATCTTTTAACACATACAAGATTCCTCATTACAGAAATAAGAGATATGCAGTTTAGTGCTTACCTTAATATCAGTTATATCACCAACAGCAAATAGGTTTCTATGACCTTTGATTCTAAGATTTTCATCAACCTTCAATCTTCCAAAATTATCGATTCGATCCTTCAAATATGTCTCCCTTAACCACTCTGAACCCGGTGGCTTTCCTGTGCAAAGAAAATGGCAATCCGCTTTGATAGTTTCCCCAGACGAGGTGAAATATGTTCTGTTTCCACCCGAGTTTGCATCAATTTCACTTCCACATTCTTGTTTTTCAACCATTCTAAAGTCTTGTCAGACGCTTTTGGTCCGATACGTCGTGCACCAAAGTTATATTCTTTAGAGGAAAATCGGCAGCGATTTCCGCAGCAAGTTCAACACCAGTAGGATCACCACCAACAATCAATACAGAATCAGCTGCTTTTATCTTTTCATTCTATGCAACAACAAGATGAACAATGCAAAAACTAGTGGGACGTCACAACATTTTGACTAGTAATATCATCACTTGTACATCTCAACATTCACGACAAGACAATTGATTGAATCCCGTGAAAACTTGCCAGAGTAACAAATAAAGAATCTTTGCTCCACGGATACAAAACAACCATGATTTAGCTTAGGTTTTATCATTTTCCAAAAAGGACATCAAAATCAGTCTGATCTTTGTAGTAATCACTAGTAGTCTAGTCCTACATGGCATCTAGTTACAAACACAACCGAATTTGAGATTCAAACAACCACTCTAATAATTATCAATTTTAGTCAATTCTACTTCCAATTTCACAAATCTAGTTACAAATTCACCCTTTTATCCTTGCTAGAATGTAATGGGTGATTCTAGAATCATGAAAAAAAAATGTCATTCTCAGATAATTTAACATCTAAACAATGATCTACCTGACCTCAAATTAGCCATTTTTAATTATTATTTTCTCTTGATCGGATTTTGATAACGATAGGTTAGTTGGTGAAAGTTCTATTTCCAATATAATTATGTGAATTTGGTGTTATGTGGTGCCACTAAACTACAGGTTCAACTCTTTTCCCCTATTTAAAATAGGAATAATACATAAATAATTCTTAGTATATACGTTATAGCTAAGTATAAGCTTAGAGTAATTATTTAATTCTACACCATAACTCCACGTTATTGTCACTATACCAAAAAGTCAATCATTTCACTGTACCTCTTGATGTTATCAAATTCCCAATTTAACATGTTTTCAAGTATAAAAAAAAAAGTTTATGAAGACAAAGTCTTGTTGTTAGGGGGAAATTAAAGTCATACTCAGGGAAAAGACAGCTTAAATTCTTTTTTCTTTTCCCTATAGTTGTCACTGTAAAAAACTATTGTTGAACCAATTTTCTTGTTTGCAAATTACTCTTAGCATTCAACAGGTAAAGTTTCCTTTAGTAATTGAAACATTTATCTTCTCAAAATCATTTTGTGTTCTCACTATACTTGTTTTGCTTTTGCAGATTTGAGAAATGGAGATTGGCTTAGCAGTTGGTGGTGCATTTCTCTCCTCAGGTTTGAATGTTCTGTTTGATAGGCTTTCTCCTCACGGTGATCTGCTCAACATGTTTCGGAAGTATAAGGAACATGTTCAGCTCTTAAAGAAGCTGAAAATGACTTTGCGTGGTCTTCAGATTGTGCTAAGTGATGCAGAGAATAAGCGAGCATCAAATCCACTTGTAAGCGACTGGCTTGATGATCTACGAGAAGCTGTGGACTCTGCTGAAAACTTGATTGAACAAGTCAATTATGAAGTTTTGAGGGTTAAGGTGGAAGGTCAACATCCAAATCTAGCAGAAACAAACAACCAGCAAGTAAGTGACCTTAACCTGTGCTTGAGTGATGATTTCTTTCTTAACATAAAGAAAAAGTTGGAAGAAACCATTGAAACGTTGGAGGTGTTGGAAAAGCAAATTGGTAGCCTTGGCTTAAAGGAACATTTTGGTTCAACTAAACAAGAAACTAGAACACCTTCAACTTCTTTGGTTGATGAGTCTGGTATCTTTGGGAGGCAGAATGATATAGAGAATTTGATTGGCCGTTTAGTGTCTGAAGATGCAAATGGAAAAAATCTGGCTGTAGTTCCTATTATTGGAATGGGCGGCATGGGTAAGACAACACTTGCTAAAGCCGTTTACAATGATGAGAGAGTGCAGAAACATTTTGTTTTGAAAGCTTGGTTTTGTGTTTCTGAGGCATATGATGCTTTCAGAATAACAAAAGGTTTACTTCAAGAAATTGACTCATATGACTTGAAGGCTGATGACAATCTTAATCAGCTACAAGTTAAACTGAAGGAAAGCTTAAAGGGGAAGAAGTTTCTTGTTATTCTGGATGATGTGTGGAATGACAACTACAACGAGTGGGATGACTTGAGAAATATTTTTGTACAAGGAGATACAGGAAGTAAGATCATTGTGACGACACGTAAAGAGAGTGTTGCCTTGATGATGGGAAATGATCAAATTACAATCAGCAATTTGTCTACTGAAGACTCTTTGTCTTTATTTAAAAGACATGCATTTGAAAACATGGATCCTACGGGACATCCGGAACTTGAAGAGGTCGGAAAACAAATTGCAGCTAAGTGCAAAGGATTGCCCTTAGCTCTGAAGACGCTCGCTGGCATGTTACGTTCAAAATCAGAGGTTGAAGATTGGAAACGTACTTTGAGAAGTGAAATATGGGAGCTGTCACACAATGACATATTACCAGCGTTGATGTTGAGCTACAATGATCTTCCTGCACATTTAAAGAGATGTTTTTCCTTTTGTGCAATATTTCCTAAAGATTATCCATTTAGGAAAGAACAAGTCATTCATCTGTGGATTGCCAATGGTCTCGTACCACTGGAAGATGAAATAATTGAAGATTCAGGCAACCAATACTTTCTCGAGTTGAGGTCAAGATCATTATTCGAAAGGGTGCCAAATCCTTCTGAAGGAAACATAGAGAATTTATTCTTAATGCATGACCTTGTCAATGATTTAGCCCAAATTGCATCTTCAAAACTTTGTATCAGGTTGGAAGAGAGCCAAGGATCTCATTTGTTGGAAGAAAGTCGACACTTATCATATTCAATGGGATATGGTGGTGAGTTTAAGAAATTGACACCCCTCTACAAATTGGAGCAGCTGAGGACATTGTTTCCGACAAGTGTTAGTGTTAATAATTGTTATGACCCTCTAAGCAAGAGGGTGTTGCATAACATACTGCCAAGACTGAGATCCTTGAGGGTACTATCATTGTCTCATTACAAGATTAAGGAGTTGCCAAATGACTTGTTTACCGAATTAAAGCTCCTCAGATTTTTGGACCTTTCCTGTACAGAGATTAAAAGGTTGCCAGATTCCATTTGTGTGTTGTATAACTTAGAGACACTTCTCCTGTCATCTTGTGGTTTTCTGGAGGACCTACCGCTGCAGATGGAGAAGTTGATCAAGTTGCGTCATCTTGACGTAAGCAACACTTCTCTCTTGAAGATGCCAATGCAACTAAGCAGGTTGAGAAGCCTCCAAGTGTTGGTGGGAGCCAAGTTTCTTGTAGGTGGTTGGAGAATGGAATATTTGGGTGAAGCGCAGAACTTGTATGGATCTTTATCAGTTGTAGGGTTGCAAAATGTTGTTGATAGAAGGGAAGCTGAGAAGGCAAAGATGTTGGAGAAGAATCATGTTGACAAGTTATCTTTGGAGTGGAGTGAAAGTATTAGTGCTGACAATTCACATACAGAAAGATACATACTTGATGAGCTATGCCCACATAAAAACATAAAAGAAGTCAAAATCATTGGATATAGAGGGACAAACTTTCCCGATTGGGTTGCTGATCCTTTGTTTCTTAAACTGGTGAAATTGTCTCTTAGAAACTGCAAGAACTGTTATTCCTTGCCAGCACTAGGACAACTCCCTTGTTTGAAATTCCTTTCTATTAGAGGGATGTATGGCATAATAGAGGTGACGGAAGAATTCTATGGTAGTTTGTCCTCCAAAAAGCCTTTTAACTCTCTTGTGGAGCTTAGATTTGAAGATATGCCTGAGTGGAAGCAATGGCACCGACTAGGAAGTGGAGAGTTTCCTATACTTGAGAAGCTTTTAATTAAAAATTGCCCTGAACTCAATTTGGAGACACCCATCCAACTTTCAAGTTTAAAAATGTTTGAAGTTAGTGGTTGTCCAGTTGTTTTTGATGATGCTCAACTGTTTAGATCCCAACTTGAGGGAATGAAGCAGATTGAGGAAATATGTATACGTGATTGTAACTCTATTACCTCCTTACTTTTTAGCATACTGTGCACTACCTTGAAGACGATAGAGCTATCTGATTGCAAGAAATTGAAATTGGAGGTGCCAGTTGGTGAGATGAGTATGTTTCTGGAGTATTTGAGTCTGAAAGAATGTGATTATATGGATGAAATATCACCTGAGTTGCTCCCATCAGCCCGTGATTTGAGGGTACATGATTGTCACAACCTTACTAAGTTTTTGATTCCTGCTGCCACTGAAAGTCTCTTTATTTTTGGATGTGAGAATATTGAAAAACTATCGGTGGCATGTGGGGGGATCCAGATGACGTATTTGAATATTTGGGGATGTTCGAAGCTGAAGTGTCTACCAGAACGTATGTGGGAACTCCTTCCATCTCTTGAGGCACTGGATCTTTCTAATTGTCCAGAAATAGAATCCTTCCCTGAAGGAGGATTGCCCTTCAATTTACAAGGCCTTTGGATCAGTAATTGCAAGAAACTGGTGAATGGCCGAAAGGAGTGGCGTTTACAGAGACTCTCCTGTCTCACACAGTTATGGATCCAACATGATGGCAGTGACGAAGAGATTGTTGCTGGCGAGAACTGGGAGTTGTCTTCCTCTATTCAAAGACTTATGATACACAATCTGAAAACATTAAGCAGCCAACATCTCAAAAGCCTCACCTCTCTTCAATATCTATTAATTGCGGGTAATTTACCTCAAATTCAGTCAATGCTTGAACAAGGCCACTTCTCCTCCTTTTCGCACCTCACTTCGCTACATATCCGGAATTTCTCTCATCTAAAATCACTTTCCGAATCAGCACTGCCCTCCTCCCTCTCTCAGCTGGAGATCTACCATTGCCCTAATCTTCAATCTCTTCCAGTAAAAGAGATGCCCTCTTCCCTCTCTAAACTATCCATTTACCAATGCCCATTGCTCAAACCACTACTAGAATTTGACAAGGGGGAATACTGGCCAAATATTGCTCAAATTCCCACCATAGACATCGATTGGGAATGCCTGTGATGATTAAAACAAATGTCCCTCTAACTGATGTAAGCTATTCTTTTCCCTCAGAAGCTTTTCATTTCACTTTGCTTTTTTTTTTTTAATTCTTTTCATTTTTAATTATGTTGCGCTCATCATCAAATATGTAAGCTCCATACAGGAATCTAAATTGCTTTAGAAAAGATAATCAGGATAACGATCACAAGTTTTAGAAAATAAGTGCATCTTCCATTGTCACGTGTTATATAGTTCTATATTTTTTGGATGGGGCAGGTATTGCTAACTTGAACATGTTCTGTGTTTAATCAGATGTGGATTTTGAAGTGTGAGTACGATTAGTCTGGTCCATCCATTGTCCACAAGAAGTGCTTCTAAGGTGCTGCAGCTATTTTTACATCTGTTTGCCAGTTCTTTTTTTATTTTTTTATTCTTCACGCTAAAGCTATTATGTCGTCCACAATGAACTCAGGTCTAACGTTATAGGCAAGTCCCCAGATGGGGCTATCAAAGAAGGGCGATTCAAATCATTGTACCGCTGATACTATTTCATGTTTCTAGTGCAAGCCTCTTTTGTAAGTTGACAAACTCGATTTGTAAATATGTTTGGGACTCAACTAGTGGTTAGAGTACTTATTTTGTAAGATTTGTTTACAGAAAATCAAATTAGAAAGACAACTCACGATGATTGAATAAGCTCGAAGAAGTGGATTTGAATTTCAAATCGTGTCTCCCCCCTTTTTTGTGTGTGTGAGAGAGAGAGAAATTTGAAGAGTTGTTTAGATTTGTTGGAATAGTCTAAAGAGATTGTCTCTATAAAGTTTGCAGTCATTTGATGGAAATCTGATTAGATGATTTTGAACAATAATTGCAACTGAAGATGGATGAATTATTTTTGTAGTTAGCAACGTGTTATATTTTTTTATAGGGAATGTATTATTTTCTTATTCGGTGTTCGATATTTTGTAGATCGGTGCTATAAATAGCATCACATTCTCTTTTAGGGTTGAATGTGTTTAGAAAAATTATACTCTTTCTATCTCTAATTACTTGTTTTCTATTTTTTAAAAAAAAAATATGGCTTTTTAAATTATTTCTTACACAATAATTTTATGTGTATATATATTTTACTATTAATTAGTTATTTAATGATAATTACACCTTCTTTAAATCAAGGAATTTCAAAAGGCTATCATATTGCCTCAAACGTAAAAAATTATTTTTATAATAGTTTTTTCCTAATGACCGTTTTCTACATATTATTTTTAAGTTTATATTATTATAATTTTTTTAGTTTTTATTGTTATTATAATTTATACCTTCTATTTTTATTATTTTTTAAAAATAAAAAAAATTATATATATATATAAAGCTAAACAAAAGCTTAGGTGATGTGGCAAATCTCAATCTCAATGGCCACCATTCGTATTTATATTTTTTAAAATTTTTTAAAAATTTATTTTTTATTTATATGCTAGGTTAAAAATCACTTTAAAATTATATATTTTAATTATACCTCCCTCATTAACTCTTCTTTATTTCTCATTTAAAAAAATAGGGAAAAGGGTCAAATATGCCCCTAAACTATTTGAAAAGTTTTAGATATAACCTCCGTTTAAAGTTTGGTCCATTTATACCCTCGCCGTCCAACTGGTCTACATATGCCCTTTTGTGCGTTAGTTGGCCAACTCAGAATATCCAACTCATTTTACTTTTATTTAAATGCCAAATGTATTTTCCACGTCATTTTTATGTATTATTAATTGACATTTATATTCAAGGGAAAAGAGTCAAATATGCCCCTAAACTATTCGAAAGGTCTAGATATACCCCCGTAAAGTTTGGTCCATTTATTCCCTCACGTCCAAACTTTTAGTCTACATATGCCCTTACGGGTGCTAGTTGGTCAACTCGAAATATCCAACTCAATTTACTTTTCTTTAAATGCCAAATGAGATTTCACATCATTTATATATATTATCACTTGACATTTATATTAAAAGTAAAAGGGGTCACTTATGCCCTAACTATCCGACCCAATTTTAAAACACATATACGACTATCTTTTAAATGGTTCAATTATGCCCCTAATCCGACTCATATATGTGTGATTGTTATTTACATCATCATCGCCTGCTGCAGCTTGCAGTAGCGTCTGTAACGTTGTTGCGGTGAATTCCTCTGCTCTAGCCCTTGCGTGCCAGCTTTGCGCCTCCAGCTCTGCGTTGCGCCAAAACGCTTTTCAAACCTCGACTTCCTTTTCTTTTAGTTGTCGTGCCATTGATTCCTCAGCGGTTCCAATCAGAGCACGATAGTGTTCGCCATTTAAATGGTTCAATTATGCCCTAATCCAACCCATATAGGGTATTTAAAAAAAAGGGTCGGGTTGTATAGATTATTTAAAAGAAGAGTCGTATATGTGTTTTAAAATTAGGTCGAATAGTTAGGGGCATAAAAGACCCCTTTCTCTTTTAATATAAATGTCAAGTAATAATACATAAAAATTATGTGGAAAATTCATTTGGCATTTAAAGAAAAGTAAAATGAATTGAATATCTCGAATTGACCAACTAACACCCATAAGGGAATATGTAGACCAAAAGTTTGGATGCGAGAGTATAAATTGACCAAACTTTAAACGGGGGTATATCTAGACCTTTCGAATAGTTTAGGGGCATATTTGACCCGTTTTCCTTGAATATAAATGTCAAGTGATAATACATAAAAATGACGTGGAAAATCCATTTGACATTTAAATAAAAGTAAAATGAGTTGGATATTCCGACTTGGCCAACTAACGCCCAAAAGGGCATATGTAGACCAAAAGTTGGACGACGAGGGTATAAATGGACCAAACTTTAAACAGAGGGTATATCTAAACCTTTTCAAATAGTTTAGGGTCATATTTGACCCTTCTCCCAAAAAAATAAGTTTATGAAACTCAAAAGACTATCATTAATCCTCTAATAACTCCCCCTAAAGGGCTATTCTACAAAATAAAATAATTTTTTATCTTCCTTTGTAATTAATTCTCAGGACTTCATCTATCACTATATAAGTATCCAAAATACATGTTACATATGACGAAAATTGCTATCATCTCAATGATTTAGGATATTATGGTTAAATATTTTTTTTGAATGTTTGTTTTTCAAATTTTCATTTTCAGTTTTTATATGTACTAATTGGTTCCAACATATGGAGTCGAAATTCTTATTTTGCAGGTATATGTTCAAAGGACCATGTTAGAGGAGCGCAAGATAATCAAGATTCGAGACTGAAGAAATGTTTTTATCCTCCACATGATGAGTAACAAGTTTAATGTTGTTTCCCTAATTTTATATATATTAGTTGAAGTGCTTAAGATTTTTATTTTTATTTTTTGTAAGTAGTTTGTTATTACATATGACAAAAATTGCTATCATTTCAATGATTTAGGATATTATGGTTAAATATTTTTGTTTGAATGATTTTTTTTGAAATTTTTATTTTCAGTTTTTACATGTACTGATTGGTTCCAATATATGGAGTCGAACTTCTTATTTTGCAGGTATATATTTAAAGGAGCATGCTAGAGGAGCGCAAAATAATCAAGATTCGAGACTAAAGAAATGTTTTTATCCTCCACATGATGAGTAACAAGTTTAATGTTGCTTCCCTAATTTTATATATAGTAGTTGAAGTGCTTAAGATTTTTTGTTATTTTTTGTAAGTAGTATGTTATTTAAAGTTCATCACAAATTTTAAATATAAATCTTTTTTTCTATTAAATTATATGTACAAAAAAGTAAACTACAAATGTGTTATTTGATTTTCTGTTTTTCAGGTTTCTTCATATAATGTTATCGTAGGAGAGGTGATGTGGCAAGCTTCTAAAGTCAAGAATGACATTTATTTATTTTTTAAATTTTTTGACATTTTCTTAATTTTTTAAATTTATATAATTTATTTAAAAACCTACAAATTATGCATCACTTACATTAATTTAGAAAGATCAAAAGTCATTATTATTTAAACTAAATAATTGATACATTTTAAATTTTACATTTTACATCCGTTTTGCTCATTTTTTCATGGGTGAATATTGAACAATAATTATAATCCAATTAAATTGAACAATTAATATATTTAATGTCTTATGTATGTGTTTCTTTATGTTCTTTTATATTTCTTATTTATTTTTTGTGATTGTGAAGCTTCACTTTTGCAAGTCGTTGCGTTTATGCCTAAATGTTAAAATGTCTAATTTTAAACACACACAAAAAGTCAAGAAAAAATTTGTGTGATATGTATATTAAGTTTGTTTAAATATATTCTTTATATTTTTTTGATATTATTTTATACTAAATTGGGGTAAGATTACGTGTTATAACTCAAAGGAATAATATCAATTTTTACTTTGCAGATTTACAGTATTTATTTTAAATTTGCATCTTTCATACTTTATCTTGAGAAATTCATGTGATATTCAATATTCTATTTTGATAAAACTTAATGAATTCATCCTTACGGCCAAATTAAGGTATGTATTGTTTTGATTGAGAACTATTTTATAATTTCTTTATTAATTCTTATTTAATATTCAAATCTTGATATTTTGATAAATCAAGGAGTCTCATAATATATTTCAATTACCAAATAATTGATGTATTCTTTTGGTTGAGAACTACTTTGAAATCTCTTTATTAAAATATTTCTTACTCAATATTTGATAAATTTTGATATCATGTGTTATAATCTACATCAATGAGTCTCATATATTTGACCTATAACATTTACCTCAATGTTAAATTCTAAAGTAATTACTGCTTTCGTTCATTTTACTTATCATATTTTACCTTTTTATGGTTAATTTAACTATTCTCAACGCTCAATTGAATTAGATTAATTCACTATTTTAGAATTAAAATTTAAATATTTTGAAATATGTACGAAAAATACTATAAGATTCAATGTTTCTCACATTAATATGATTAAAAAAACACATACTAAATATAATAAGGGTGAAAGTTCATATAATTTAACTCTCAAACAAAATTTAAGAAACAAAATAAAATGGGATCAGAAGTGTACATACTCTACAAAATCATAAACATTTTTTCTACTTCTTAATTGACACTGTAATTTTGAGAGCTATTTTTATGTATCTTTGATTTAACAATAGAGACACAACTTAATTTTTTATTACAAGTATATCGTTGCAGTGAAGTTGAAATAATTCATACAGATTTGGCAACTTTTTTTATTGTACCAAACAATGTTCAATCAAACATAAGTAACAATATACACTACATTAAATGGAATACAAGCATATGATAAATCAATTATAAGAGAGAGGATGAAGAGGCTAACACTCTAAAGAAAAAAAGCTCCAAATACATATAGAGATTGTCAAATTCAATACTTTTAAAAAATTTGTAAGATAATTTATAATATTTGTTGGTTTATTTAAAACGAATAATATAATGATGTTTTTCTCTAAATTTCTTATGATTCATTTAGTCTCAATGTTCGAAAAATCGATATAGACAATATACTTTGTGGTTCTTATTTTTTTTTTATAAGTATATTTGTATATGTATTTGTGCTTTTTCATTTTTTTAAAAAGAAAATAAGTTTAAAAACGATTTTATATATATTCTCAAAATATATACAAAATTTCTTGAAATTCTTGTCTTTCTCTACTTTCTATTATGAAAAATAATTATTTTTTTCTTTCACTTATAAGTTTATTACATGAGTACCTATAGAAGATTAAAAACTTTTAAGTGATTATAATAATATATAAATTAAAAATCTTTTAAAGAAATAATTGAAATAGAAGTATAATTTGTGCGTAAATTTTATTAGAAATATATAAATACAATTTATATAAAAAATTTGAAATCGCGCATAGCGCGATGAAATTCACTAGTGTTTTCAAAATTATTGAGATGTGGAAGTTGATGGACCTCTTATTTTTCTTAGTAAGAGATCTAAGTAGTATACTCATACTTTGATTTTGTCTCTACTTTTTCCCTTTTATTGTCTTATCTTGACAATGAAATTTGCATGCATATTGTCAATCCAACATTTTTCTTGTACTACTACTTTCTACAATTCCAAGAGTTTTTATATCTTTTATTTTCACTCTATATGTATTTATTTGTCTTCTCCAACGTATATATATCAACGTAATAATAATATATTTAGTGAAATCTTATAGATAGATTTGAAAAAATAAAATATACACAGATCATATTCTTACCTCGTGAAGGTAATAAGGAGACTGCTTTAGAGGACTCTTGGTTCAAGTATAGGTATGAAAAAGGAGAAATAAATCAATTACTAATATAGACACAATAGTAGTTATAGATTAATGTGATAACCTAAACACAATAAATAACAAGTAATAATGAAATAAAAAACAAAACACTATAAAAGTACGACTAAACTCTTCAAAAATTAAGATAACGTTCCAAATCTAGTAGCCTTCACTATAACAAAAATGATTATTAGCGACATTTAATTTTTAATTGTCTCTAAATATGTATTTTTAGCGGCAATTATTACTCTTTGTATATGTCCCTAAAGCCTTTAGCGACATTGATTCTAATGACACTTAACTAATGCTGATAAAGACTTTAACACTCTTTATAAATGTCAATATTTAATACTGTTAAAAATTATTTTTGTTATAGTGTTTCTACCCTAAACTTAAAAAGAAATAATATATTACAAGAAGTTAAAAACAACAACATGCACATTTATGATGACATGCAATGATGATGGGGTAAATAAATTCAGTTCTCACTTGATGATCATCATCAGAAAGGATCATTTCCTTTGTTGTTGTTTTTCCCAGAAAAAGTATAGAATGGCCCAGAATGACAGTGGATCTGATACATTATTCCTTTCGTTTTTATTTATATTGGTTAGTTTGATTTAACATGAAATTTAAAAAAGAAAGAAAGATTCTTGAAACTTATGGTTTAAAATAGATCATATGTATTTGTGCAGAAAAGATTCATTTCTTAAAGATAAAATGAACATTAAAATCTTTTTCAAAGCTCGATTTTAAAATTTAATGTGTTGTAAAATGTATCACTTTGAGTGGATAAGATACCAAAAGACTTAATACATCGAGAGAAGCACATTTGGAAATGTTTAGAAAAGATTTGTGTTGGTCGGGACGACTAAACGACTCCATGTTCAGCTATTAAAGTTTCTTCAAAGCTCAATTAAAATTAAACGTGCCACAAATATAAATCTTTTTGAGTGAATTATATATCAATAGAGATTGAATGTATATATATGTGTGTATATCTCTAATATACACACATCTAGTATTGGAAATTTAAGCTTATTTTTCACTAACCTGTCCAAATAGTCCATTAAATATGGGTTGAAAGAGTAATTTTAAATATGAAAAATATTTGGGTTTAAACTCATATTTTACCCATTAAAATATGGATATATTATGGTAATATGGTATTGCAAGTTTTCTCCAAATTTTCAAAAAATCTTTTGTTACCAAGTTTTAGAAGTGATTTTTAAAAAGTTTCATATATGGGTCCCTATTAGTATTTCAACTCTCGACCTCCACCTCACGCTTCCCAAAAAAATTAAAGTTTATTTTTAAAAAATATTTTGAATTTCAAAATTTCATTTTTTCACACCTATCCTCCATCCCCGCCCCAAGCCCAATCCAACACCAACCCCTCACCCCCCACCCCCTCCCCCAAAAAAATTAAGTTTATTTTTAAAAAATGTTTTCAACTTCAAAATTTCATTTTTTTCGTCCCTACCATCGTCCCTCTATCACCCCCACCCCCACCAAAAAAAAAGTTAAATTTGTTTTTAAAAAATATTTTCAACTTCAAGTATTTATTTGTTCACCCTATCCTGGACCCACACCACCCCATCCATCGTCCCCCTACCCCCAACCCACCCCCAAACCCCAAATTTTTTTAAAAGTTTTTCTTTTACTTTTATAATAAAATAAAACTAAATGAAGCATTTTATATTTATCCATTTTTAACCGGTCTACATTTGAGTTAACCGACCCATTTGCCATCACTACACACATCATATACAATAGATGTGTGTATATCTCTAATATATAATTATATATTATTTATACAATATCGGTTCGTTACACATGCATGTGATCATTTTAATTATTTTTTTTCACCTTTACAGTTATGTAAGAAGCTTTGATGCTAAACGCGCAAATAAATGTCTTAATACACAACCCCACAAACTTGTGAGAAATAAATTTTATCTAAACGTCGAACTACTTGAATGTATCATATAATTTTAAAAATACATGAAAAAAAAACTTTTATGAATAAAAATGTCACATAAATATTGTTTTAAACTTATTTTCTAGCTCTCACACATTGTAAAGAGAGTTGAGACCACTCTACATGCCACTTGAATACGCAAAGAATATTAGATACAAAAATATTATAGTTTAGGAGATTACATTAATGCCCGTTTGTCACGACCCAAAACGAGCCGCGAGTGGCACCCAAACTCATCCTACTATGTGAGCGAACCAACCAATCTAAACCCCAACATTTCAACCATAATAAACAGAATATAATGCGGAAGACTTAAAACTCATTAATATAACCAATAAATAACTTCTAAAATTTAATACTTATTATTCCCAAAATCTGGAAGTCATCACCACAAGAACATCTATCCTCAAATTACTAAATCTAAGAGTATCTAAGAAGCTAAAATAAGTAAACAGCTAGTCCATGCCAGAACTTCAAGGCATCAAGAGACGTGAATGAGAGAGAATCCAGTCTAAGCTAGAAACAATAGCTCACCCTAAATTCTGGTGTGATGAAGACTGGCTAGAGTTCGGACGAGTCGAAGTTGATGGCACGTTTGCTGCATTCCATAAATAACAATGAAAGAAACATATAAGTATGGGTCAGTACAAGGCACAAGTACTGAGTAGATATCATCGGCTAACTCAAAATAGAAATCAATATATATTAAACAATAGTATAAAATTAACCATAATACTTAACGGATGACAACAACAAGTACAAGGATCATTGATAACAACACCAAGCGTACCCATGAGGACTCAAGCCTCCACACCATACTTACTTAGGAATTAGATTCTTCACACCTGAGTATATTAGCATAATGCAAGATTCATTCTCTTTGTTCTTCTTGTGTCGGAACGTGACACTCCGATCCTCTACTATCCTGGTGTCGGAACGTGACACTCCGATCCCCTACTATCCTGGTGTCGGAACGTGACACTCCGATCCCCTACTATCCTGGTGTCGGAACGTGACACTCCGATCCCCTGCTATCCTGGTGTCGGAACGTGACACTTCGATCCCCTACTATCCTTGTGTCGGAACGTGACACTCCGATCCCCTAATTCTATGTGTTGGTTCGTGACACCCGATCCATTAACCTCATTCTTTTAGTTCATCAAACCTTCTTTTATATCAAGGCATCATCATTAATAGAGTGGATTTAAGATTTAGGGTTCCACAATATCATCATTATAATCCATCACCATTTACATAATCACAACATGCAACAACACAATTAAGCATATAGAAGACTTTACAATACTACCCAATACATATCAATCGCTATTTAGAGTTTACTATGAGATAGCATAAACCATAACCTACCTCCACCGAAGAATTGTGATCAAGCAAGCTATTCCTCAAAGCCTCTGCTTTCCTCTTCGCTTCTCTCTGTTTCTCGCTCGTTATCCCTCTCTTTCTGTCTCTTTCTTTCTTCTTTTACCCTAATTATCATATAATTCCATATGATAAAAGTAACTCATTATTTATTTTAAGGTTGTCTTCTTTAACCCCCAATTAAATAAGTTATTAAACTTGCCCACTAATTTCATACAGTTTGACATAAATAGTCCAAAACACCCCTTAAAACTTTTAGTAGAAATCCGACCCGAGTGGACTTACGGAGCCTGTGACGGTCCGTCATGACTGTGACGGTCCGTCCTGCAGGTCCGTCACAAAGTTCAGAGAGTTAATTCTGTGGAAAGATTTGTGACGGTCCGTCGTGCCAACGACGGTCCGTCCTGCCATTCCGTCGTGAAGTTCAGAGAGTCGATCTCAGTACCCAAATTTTCAGAATCTAAGTGTTTTAGAACGAGACCCCCTTGACGGTCCGTCGTGCCCATGACGGTGCGTCGTGGGATCCGTCGAACCAGACAGTTATTACCAGAATAAACTCTACTGCTCAAAACGACTAAACAGGTCGTTACAATAGATACCAATTTACCCATCGTTCGTCCTCGAACGATCACAAGAAGAAAAACAAGGGCGAAAAGGAGTACCTGAATCTGTAAACAGGTGCGGGTATCTTTCTTGCATATCAGCCTCCTCCTCCCAAGTGGATTCTTCAACCGGCCGATTCTTCCATTGAACCTTGATGGATGCAATCTCCCTTGACCTCAACTTGCGGACTTCTCTATCTAAAATAGCAACAGCCTCCTCCTCATAAGACAAATTCTCATCAAGCAGAACTAAATCCCAACGAATGATGTAGTTTCCATCCCCATGGTATCTTTTCAACATAGACACATGCAATACCGGATGCACTCCTGACAGTCCTGGGGCAAGGCTAATTCATAAGCTCCCTCCCCCACGCGCTTCAGATTTTCAAATGGACCAATATACCTCGGACTAAGCTTACCTCGCTTACCAAACCGCATCACTCCTTTCATGGGCGAAACCTTCAGCAAGACTTGTTCACCTTCCATAAAATCCAAGTCTCTAACCTTTCGATCTGCATATTCTTAAGGTCTACTTTGAGCCGCTAGAAGCTTTTCTTGAATGCATTTCACTTTGTCTAATGATTCCCTCAGAAGGTCAGTACCCCAAGGTCTAACCTCAAATGCATCAAACCACCCAATGGGAGACCTACATCTTCTCCCATACAGTGCCTCAAATGGGGCCATATCAATACTTGAGTGATAGCTATTGTTGTATGAGAACTCTGCTAAGGGTAAGAAGTTATCCCAATGACCACCAAACTCTATCACACATGCACGAAGCATATCCTCCAAAACCTGAATCGTTCGCTCAGACTGACCATCGGTCTGGGGGTGAAATGTGGTACTAAGATCCAACCTAGTACCTAATTCGGCATGCAATGTTTTCCAAAACTTAGAAGTAAACTGCGTACCTCTATCTGATATGATGGAAAGAGGAACTCCATGCAATCAAACAATTTTTGAGATATAAAGTTTGGCTAACTTCTATGCATTGTAAGTCACCTTGACTAGAATGAAATGAGCAGACTTAGTTAATCTGTCAACAATCACCCAAATGGAGTCATACTTACCCATTGTCTTTGGAAGACCAACCACGAAGTCCATTGCAATTCTCTCCCACTTCCATTCAGGAATGGGCATTCTCTGAAGTGTCCCTCCAGGCCTCTGGTGTTCAAACTTTACCTGCTAACAATTCGGGCATTGAGCAACAAAATCAACAATGTCCCGCTTCATTCTACTCCACCAAAAATGTTGCTTTAGGTCACGATACATCTTGGTTGCACCAGGATGTATAGAATACCTTGAGCTATGAGCCTCTGTAAGAATAGTGTAAATCAAATCATCGACGCGGGGTACACATACCCTTCCCTTAATTCTCAAAACTCCTTCCTCATCGATTTTTGCTTCTTTAGCCTCTCCTCGCAATACCTTATCTCGGATTCGGATCAGTTTCTCATCAGTAAACTGCTTTCCCTTAATCTTGTCAAGAAAGGAAGATCTTGCCTCCACACAGGCCAAAAATCCTCCCTTCTCATTTACTTCTAGCCTCATAAAGTCATTAGCTAGAGTCTGAACCTCTCTAACCAATGGGCGTCTGGAAACCTGTAAGTGAGCTAGACTTCCCATGCTCCCTGCCCTTCTACTTAAAGCATCTGCCACAACATTAGCTTTTTCCGGATGATACAAGATAGTGATATCCTAGTCTTTCAGTAGTTCTATCCATCTCCTCTGTCTCAAATTCAAATCTTTCTGAGTAAAGACATACTGTAAACTACGATGATCAGTATAGACTTCACACTTAACCCCATATAGATAATGTCTCCATTGCTTTAATGCAAACACTACTGCAGCCAACTCCAAATCGTGGGTCGGATAATTACGTTCATGCACCTTTAATTGCCTCGAAGCATAAGCAATTACATTCTTCTCTTGCATTAGCACTGCACCCAAACCAGAATAGGATGCATCACAATAAACAATGAAATTCTTACCTTCCACTGGCAAGGTAAGAATTGGCGCAGTAGTCAACAAAGGCTTGAGTTTCTGAAAGCTTTCCTCACACTCGTCCGACCATACAAAGGGAACACTCTGCTTAGTCAAATTTGTCAATTGGGATGCAACAGAAGAAAATCCCTTGACAAATCGACGGTAGTAGCTAGCTAAACCAACGAAGCTCCTTACCTCTGTAACATTAGTAGGTCTTACCCAACTCTTCACTGCTTCGATATTAGAAGGATACACCATCACTCCATCCTTAGAAACCACATGCCCCAAGAAGGACACTGAATCTAGCCAAAACTCACACTTAGAGAATTTGGCATAAAGCTTTTTCTTCCTCAACATTTCCAATACAATTCTCAAGTGCTCCTCATGTTCTTTCCTGCTCTTTGAGTATACCAGTATATCATCAATGAATACAATGACAAAGAGATCCAGATAGGGCTTAAAAATCCCGTTCATCAAGCTCATGAACGCAGCAGGGGCATTCGTAAGCCCAAAAGACATCACTAAGAACTCGTAATGCCCATACCTGGTCCGAAAAGCAGTCTTGGGCACATCCGTTGCCCGTATTTTCAATTGATGATAGCCAGATCTCAAATCGATTTTTGAGAAGGTACAAGCACCTTGTAACTGATCAAACAAATCATCAATGTGAGGAAGAGGATACTTGTTCTTAATAGTTACTTTATTTAGTTGCCTGTAGTCTATGCACATCCAAAAACTCCCATCCTTCTTCTTTACAAATAAAACCGGAGCACCCCAAGGGGAAGCGCTTGGTCTAATGAAGCCTTTACCTAACAACTCTTGAAGTTGGGCCTTTAAATCTCTTAACTCAGCGGGAGCCATTCTATAAGGGGGTATGGAAATGGGGCGAGTACCCGGCTCCAGATCAATGCAAAATTCAATATCCCTATCCGGTGGCATACCAGGAAGGTCTGCAGGAAACACATCCAGAAACTCACGGACTATAAAAACCAACTCAATTGAAGGTACTTGGATAGTATCATCCCTGAGATGTGCCAAGAAAGCTAAACAACCCTTACTAACCATTTTCTTAGCACGAAGAAAGGAGATGATACGAACTGGAGTGGAAGTGTAGTCACCCTCCCACACTAACGGATCTGTCCCAGGCTTGGCCAACGTTACAGTTTTAGCATTACAATCTAAGATTGCAAAATTTGGAGAAAGCCAAGTCATACCCAGAATTACATCGAAGTCAACCATTTCTAAGATAACCAAGTCTACATGAGTATTGTTCCCCATAAAAGTCACGAGACAAGACCTATACACCTTTTCAACTATCACAGACTCATCCACCGGAGTAGAAACACGAATAGGCATGTCAAGCAATTCACAATGTAAATTAAGACCAGTAGCAAATGAGGAAGATACATATGAAAATGTGGAGCCAGGATCAAATAATACATAAGCCATGCAATCACAAACCAAAAGATTACCTGTGATAACAGCATCAGATATCTCCGCTTCAGACCTCCTAGGGAAAGCGTAACAATGGGCCCTATCACTTGTCTGCCCGTTGCCCCTACCATGTTGCGCTGCAGTAGTTCCAGTTTGCCCGTCACCCCGGCCGTTTTGGTGACCACCATTACCTCGGCCACCACGTCCTTCAGAATGACGGCCTCTTCCATGGCCACCTCTGCCTCTGACTATTGGGGGTATGTAACTCTGTTTTGGACAATACCTCCTAATATGTCCAGTCTCCCCACATCCATAACACTCTCTGGATTCAAGCATAGGTCTCTGTGAGAATGACGAAGTCTGGGGGTAACCTCCAAACTCAGAGAAATGTTGACCGATCTGCGGTGGACCCCCAGCTACAGCCTGAAGTGAAGACTGAATAGGTCGGGCTGGATAACCTCCAGAACTCTGCCCTCTGGAGTAAGAACCACTAAACTCACCTCCCTTACGAAACTTCTTAGTAGTTGATGCCATGGTAAAGTCATCTGGCTTCACTCCCTCCACCTCTATCACAAAGTCTACCACTTCCTGAAAGGATTTTGCTGTAGCAGCTACCTGTAAGGCTGAAATCCGCAAATCTGACCTCAACCCCTTCACAAAACGGCGAATCCGCTCTTGTGGACTGAAGCAAAGTTGGGTGGCATACCTGGATAGTGCACGAAACTTAGCCTCATAAGCAGTAACCGACATCCTGCCTTGCTCTAGGCTTAGGAACTCATCTCTCCTCCTATCCCTCAAAGTACGGGGTATATACTTCTCCATAAACAAGCTAGAGAATGATGCCCAAGTCATAGGTGGTGCATGTGCTGGTTGGCACTCAACATACGATCGCCACCACATTTTGGCATTTCCCTGAAACTGATAGGTTACAAACTCAACACTGAATCGTTCCACTATGCCCATCTTATGTAGCAACTCATGACAATCAACCAGGAAATCATAGGCATCCTCAGATTCAGCACCCTTGAAGACTGGAAGTTTCAATTTCAAGAACTTACTGAAAAGTTCGTGCTGATCACTTGTCATTATAGGCCCTGTAGTCAACCGAGGAAACGTGCCTATTTCCAACGAGGCCTCCATGCGGGGAGCCACAGCAGCTGCATGTTGTACTCCCGGAACCTGAGGTGCTGGTGCAGAAAACACTGGAGGTGTCTGGCCCTGATCAGATAACCCGCTAAGATAAGCAAGAACCTGATTGATCATCTCTGGGGTAGGTTGGGGTGGTAATTCCTTATTCTGCACTTGTTCATTCTCCCCTTCCTCACCCTCTCTTAATACTTCCTCAGTCGGTGGAGGAGTCACCGACCTAGTACTAGATGGGCTAGGTGTTTGTCCTCTTCCTCTAGAGGACGTCCTCCCGCGACCTCTACCACAGCCTCTTGCCACTGCTCCTCTTCGATCTACAGCCCTAGTGGCTGGCTCAGACGCATCTTGTCTTGCCGGTGTTGGTATTGGCGCAGTTGTTGCTCTAGTTCTAACCATCTGCGAAATAGAGTGAAGATGGTCAGATACCAATTTGTATCACCTAGATACCAATTGGATCCAAGTAATAGCACGAAAGAAAGAAAGAATTGGAATTTTCCTAAAGTCCTATAGCCTCTCAAAGAAAAGTAAAGGCGTCCCCCTACCGTTCCTCAAGACTCTACTAGACTAGTTCTTGTGTGATGAGACTAACGAACCTAATGCTCTGATACCAAGTTTGTTACGACCCAAAACGAGCCGCGAGTGGCACCCACACTCATCCTACTATGTGAGCGAACCAACCAATCTAAACCCCAACATTTCAACCATAATAAACAGAATATAATGCGGAAGACTTAAAACTCATTAATATAACCACTAAATAACTTCTAAAATTTAATACTTATTATTCCCAAAATCTGGAAGTCATCACCACAAGAACATCTATCCTCAAATTACTAAATCTAAGAGTATCTAAGAAGCTAAAATAAGTAAACATCTAGTCCATGCCAGAACTTCAAGGCATCAAGACGTGAATGAGAGAGAATCCAGTCCAAGCTAGAAACAATAGCTCACCCTGAATTCTGGTGTGATGAAGACTGGCTAGAGTTGCGGACGAGTCGAAGTTGATGGAACGTTTGCTACATTCCATAAATAACAAAGAAAGAAACATACAAGTAGGGGTCAGTACAAGGCACAAGTACTGAGTAGATATCATCGGCCAACTCAAAATAGAAATCAATATATATTAAACAATAGTATAAAATCAACCATAATACTTAACGGATGACAACAACAAGTACAAGGATCATTGATAACAACACCAAGCGTACCCATGAGGACTCAAGCCTCCACACCATACTCACTTAGGAATTAGATTCTTCACACCTGAGTATATTAGCATAATTCAAGATTCATTCTCTTTGTTCTTCTTGTGTCGGAACGTGACACTCCGATCCTCTACTATCCTGGTGTCGGAATGTGACACTCCGATCCCCTACTATCCTAGTGTCGGAACGTGACACTCCGATCCCCTACTATCTTGGTGTCAGAACGTGACACTCTGATCCCCTGCTATCCTGGTGTCGGAACGTGACACTCCGATCCCCTACTATCCTGGTGTCGGAACGTGACACTCCGATCCCCTAATTCTATGTGTCGGTTCGTGACACCCGGTCCATTAACCTCATTCTTTTAGTTCATCAAACATTCTTTTATATCAAGGCATCATCATTAATAGAGTGGATTTAAGATTTAGGGTTCCACAATATCATCATTATAATCCATCACCATTTACATAATCACAACATGCAACAACACAATTAAGCATATAGAAGACTTTACAATACTACCCAATACATATCAATCGCTATTTAGAGTTTACTATTAGATAGCATAAACCATAACCTACCTCCACCGGAGAATTGTAATCAAGCAATCTATTCCTCAAAGCCTCTGCTTTCCTCTTCGCTTCTCTCTGTTTCTCGCTCGTTATCCCTCTCTTTCTGTCTCTTTCTTTCTTCTTTTACCCTAATTATCATATAATTCCATATGATAAAAGTAACCCATTATTTATTTTAAGTTTGTCTCCTTTAACCCCCAAGTAAATAAGTTATTAAACTTGCCCACTAATTTCATACAGTTTGACATATATAGTCCAAAACACCCCTTAAAACTTTTAGTAGAAATCCGACCCGAGTGGACTTACGGAGCCTGTGACGGTCCGTCATGACTGTGACGGTCCGTCATGCAGGTCCGTCACAAAGTTCATAGAGTTAATTCTGTGGAAAGATTGTTACGGTGCGTCGTGCCAACGACGGTCCGTCCTGCCATTCCGTCGTGAAGTTCAGAGAGTCGATCTCAGTACCCAAATTTTCAGAATCTAAGTGTTTTGGAACGAGACCCCCTCGACGGTCCGTCGTGTCCATGACGGTCCGTCGTGGGATCCGTCGACCCAGATAGTTATTACCAGAATAAACTCTACTGCTCAAAACGACTAAACAGGTCGTTACACCGTTTGATCATGCGGTATGTTATCATGATATGGTATCATGATATAAAATAATGAGATGAAATTAAAATTTTGTTTGGACATGCGATATAGAATTTTGGTGTTGTAGTTTCTTATAAACATAAAAATTTCATAAGTTCTAAAACTATTAAAATAGCCCCAATTACTTATTCAATCTTATCAAATAAACAAAAACTATAAAATTGCATAATAAATTATTACAAAGCTATTTGTTCTCCATTTAAGTATTCAATCTAATTTTTAACTTAAATTTCACTTCTCGTCAATATATTTGAGTAAAAATGAAACACCTTCCACATGCTCTTCAAGATTTTGCTACTCAAAAATCAGAGGCGGATCTTGAATTTGTAGATCGGGGGTGCCACAACATTTATATAAGATAAAATGATCGGTTGTTTTAATTTTGGGTAAAATTCGGGTTATTGATTTTTTTTATAAACAAATCAATCAAATATGCATGTTAGTAATATTTTCTCTTAGATTATTTGTGATTAGAGATAACTAAACAATTCAATTTTCATTTTCTTTTTGAAATTAGATGTCTTATTTGCTGAAACTTTGAGGAAAAAAAAAGAATTTTCACATTAAAATTTGAGTTTGTGTATAAATCATATAATAGTATTAACACAATTTATTCATATTCCATTGACTTTATGTGTCGTTGGAGATATATAATAGGGAAAGAATAAAAATCATAGTTCCAGCCTAGTCATCTTATTTAGTAAGTACGTCGGTTAAGATCGAAATAACCTTTATATTAAAAAAAAAATTCTAATGATAATATTCATCATTTTTAAAATTTATATATTTTTAAAAGATTACTATTTATATATATTCATAATAATTTTATTTGAAGTACATAATTCAGAACTCATTAATTAATAAAAATAACATGTTACACTATTAAGAGATTAATAATTAGTGCAAGAGAAAGTAAAAAAAATTAATTATAAAAAAGGGTCAATTTGAATCAATAAAGAGTAGAAAATAAATAAGAATGAATGGACAAAAGAAAAAATCTAGTCTTTTAAACATTAATGAATGAAAAAAAGAAGAAGGAACAAGCAAATTTTTTTAAAAAAAAAAGAATAAAAAAACAAGAAGGAACAGGCAGATTAAAAAAATAAAAGGAACAACCAGATAAAAAAGGTGAGGTTGGTGTGGTTGAACCGGATCGACTGTGTGGCAGACACTTTACTTCGCCAATTGAACTGTTTGGCGTTTCAGGGTGGCAAAAGTAATGTATGTTGCATAATTATACATATCTGTATATATTTACGTCGTTTTTTCAAGATCAGTGGGTGTCGTGGCACTCCCGTCTAGCCACATAGATCCGCCCCTGTCAACAATCGTAAAGTGTGAGTTGAAGTGACTATATGTTGGTGAGAATAATAAATTATATGTCGGTGAGGATAATAAATTTTTAAAATTAATGGTGATTATGAATTTTATTTACATGTGATATAAATGGTTAGTAAAACAAAATGTGTAATGATCTGGCCAAAATAAATTACATTCCTTAATTAAGCTCTTGCAACATGGTCTATATATCTAGTATAAGTAAATCACCAAATTTTACATTTATATTATTAAAACAAAATGTGTAATGATCTGGCCAAATTAAATTATATTCTTTAATTAAGCTCTTGTAACATGGTCTATATATCTAGTGTAAGTAAATGACCAAATTTTACATTTATATTATTAACAAAAATGAAAGGTACTTGGACAATTAATCAAATTTGACCAATTATAACTTGCCAATTTTTTATTTTTTTGGGTATAAATAAGGGTGTGCTATCATTCATTTATACACATTCTACATTTTTTTTCTTGAAATAAGGTCTAGTAAATATTTACTTTAATCTAGTACTAATGGAAGTTCAAACAAAAAGTGAAGAAACTACTATGATGGCGCTTGTATCGGAAGGAGGAGTCATTTTCTCAACAATTAACATGTAAGTTAATACTCTCTTTAGTAAAATCATCCTTTGAAATTAAATTGAATTACTATGAGTACATCGTTATTTTTGTATAACCATCTTGTATCTGATGATATGTCAAACATTGAATCGGGATAAGATCTCATAACTCGGTCAATCTTTTTTTTTATATAGGTTTATTACTATGTGTACATCGTTATTTTTGTATAACCATATTGTATGTGATGAGAATATTGTCTCACAATGAATTAGCATAAGATCTCATGATTCGGTCAATCTATCCCCTTTTTGAGGCAGTTTTTTTTTAAAGTGAGTTTGATTTAAAATTAAATTTTCATAGTATTAGGTCCACTTATTTTTATTTTATTTTTAAAAAAATGAATTTAGCTCAAAGTAAGGTCTAGTGCATATTTGCTTTGATCTAGTATTGATGGAAGTCCAAACACAGAGTGAAAAAACTACTATGATGGTAGGAGGAGGAGTTAATTCTCTACAATCAACAAGTAAGAATATACTCTCTTTCATAAAATCTTCCTTGAAAATTAAATTTATATTGCTATGTATGCATCATTGTTTTTAGTTAACCATCTTGTATGTGATGAGAATGTCCCACATTGAATCGGGATGATTAAGATCTCATGATTCGATCTATTTTTTTTTATTTTTCAAATAGTTTAATTTGGCTTAAAATTTAATCTTATAGTATTAGAGTTAGATTCAGTAGTCCAAACGGTGTATGGTTGGTGTGGGCGGAAGGGGGGGGAGGGAGGGTTAGAATGTCCCACATTAGTTTGGGACAAGATCTCATGATTCCGACAATCAATCTAATTTTTAACTAGTTTTTTTTTCAAGTGATTTAGGTGCAAAGCGTAATTTTTTTTTTTTTATAGAATGAAAGTCAGGTTCATTAGTTCAGACGGTGTATAGTGGAGGGATAAGAATATCCCACGTCAGATCAGAAAAAAATCTCTACACTCCTTATATATATGACTTAGATAATTCCTCTCTATTTGAGCTAACTTTTACATCTAATCCTTTTTAGAGTGTGGGTTAGCATTTAGCTATGGCCAAAATAATCCGACAATATGTGAAATTCATTACATAGTCTTAATTATTAATCTACTATAAAGGGAAGTGGTCCCCATTATAAAATTTAATTCCAAGGGTCAGAGGTTTACATATATCAATTTGATTTGATTTTTCACCTTATTAAACCAAATCAATAATAATCAACTTTTTCCCCCTTCTAGTAAAGTCTCAACAACACAGACATATAATTTAATATTTAGTATTTCTTTTGACCTAATAAGATATAACAAGATCCTTTAGCCACCTAGAGTTATAAGACCCTATAGCTTGGGACAAAATGGACCATGACTTTTGGAAAGGTGACACTTAATTAGGTGAAACACTATTAATTATCACTTCATTTTCAGTTAATCTTAGTTCCTCTAGTAGACAAAATGTCAAGATCCAAATTAGATACGACAAACACACATAAATTAGAAAATTAAATCGTATTTGGAATATCAAATCACGGTTTAAGTGTATTAATTACAAATATTACTAGTTCATGATTTACCATTATCAAAAGGAACTAAAAGTTTATACTTAACTAGCAACAAACACACATAATCTATACTATTTGGGAATTTTTAATTGTTATATACCTTAATCATTTAGTGTATATATACTACATTTTGGCAGAGGGGACCCACCCTTCTAGGTGGGGTGCACGTGCATTCGGTGACTTCGAAAAAAATCATGTTTATATATGCATATCTATTTTAAGAAACTGTCAGAAATTAGGCTATCATTAGTAGTGCATTCATAAAAAGCATAGGAATGTCATTATTCTATCGGTACAAACTAGAGGATCCATCCGTGAAACTTGAGTCTGAATTTAGCTAGAGTGTTTATTTTTATTTTTATTTTAAATTTCATATTTAAGCTAACAGAATATTGGTGCACCCAAAGTCTTCTAGTTCGCCTCATTTTGGTAGTTGCTTATAGACGAAAACAAAAAAATTTTTTGTGTTAGATTTACCCTAATCGACATATATTCTAGTCTGCTGCTTTATATGATTTTTAAAGGGGCTTTATTTATTTTATAATAAAGTATTATTATTTAACTTTTCATTTCTCTAATGATTTTGTTAACGGATAAACGGTTATGGTCAAATGTGATTAGAGGGTTTCTGTAGCTAATTGATTTTCCTAATTACTTCCATTGTTTGATTATGTCATGTAAATTAGAATTAACAAAGGCGAATCTAGAGTTTGAAGACTTTGGTGCACCAATATTACTTTAGCTCAAATATGATCTAAACTTAAAATAAAAATAGTGAAATAAACAATCTAGCTAGCTGAATTCAAACCTAGGTCTTGTGGGTGAATCTTCTAACTTGTACCAGCAACACAATAATATTCTTATGCTTTTTATGAGTTTATTGTTAATTATATCCTATTTTTTGAGACAGATATACATATATATAGATGCTTTTTTTAGAAGTTAACGGATGTACGTGCACCCCACGGAGGTGTGTCCGCCTCTGTTAGTAGTTGGTTTTAAACTTAGGGATCATTTGATAGCTGATTAGGTTTATGAAGATATTAATAATGTAGGGATTCTTTATGAGTGAACCTATGTATCAATATTTTGTGCATATATTAGTTATTCAACTGCTTGTCCTACCTAAATAATACTTAGATTCTCTCATAACTTATAAGAGTACATGTATTAGTTATGCATGTTTCTAAAATTGTTAACTAAATTGTCATAGTAATTTTATACATTAATAATTTATTTCCAATTTATCTACCAAACGTCGTATAAGTTAAACAAAGATCAATACATGGATAACTTATTTCTTTTCTAGCTACCAAACGACCCCTTAATATATGTGTACATATTTCACAAACTTTTTTTATAGGAATACATTATTTAAACAAAATTTACTTATTCCAATTGAATTTGTACCCTAATTTCTAGCTCCGCCCCTGAAAATTAACAATACCTAGGTGAAGCGGATCCATACACTTCTATTTGAAATTTGAATAATATTATTTTCACTCAGAAATTTAAGATTTTGAATTCGCCTCTAACTGAAATCAAACAGATATAACGTAAAGATTCAAAATAAGTGGTGGAAATGAGATTTAGGAGTTTATTGTTGAGATTTAACATAATACTCGAATAAATGAAGGGACAAAAAGTTGAATGATCATTTCCTAATCCCTTTAGATCTCTTCGACTCTTTAATTAACAGAATTTTTGCGTAGATACTCAATATAATTATGTAATTAGATATGCCATTCTCATTACTTTTGGAGCAGGTGAAGTTATTCTTTGATGAACTATTACTAAATATATGCTTATATATATACTAAATTATAGAAGCAAGAAGAGAGGAACTTGTGCATTGTTTACTTGTAATGTATGATAGTAGGCTCCCTAATGAAAAATCACCAGTTATCTTTCTCATCCATTCACATAAAAATTGCACATTTTTTCCATTTTATTTCTTTTTGCTACTTATTTAATTATTTAGCTTATGACTAGTGGGGAATAGTTCTTTTTTAGAAATTGAAGTCTTGTTCTGACATAACTTGTCGGATATTTGGATATAGAATATAAAGTTATGGTTTTTGCATATATCACATCAATCGATATTTTAGGTTTTTTAGTTGCAATTATATCAAAAGATAAATGTTATGTTGCACTCGTTAAATACGACTTTTTAGAAAGTAATTAAAACGTTACGCTATTGATTATTAAGTCTCGATATGTTCAACTTCGAATGAGAACATGATTTTTGTATTAACTCGCTTACTATATATATATATATATATATATATATATATATATATATATATATATATATATATATATATATATATATATATATATATATAGAGAGAGAGAGAGAGAGAGAGAGAGAGAGAGAGAGAAATAGATTCATTTTAACTATATAAAAATATTTAATTGATAATAAGCTCTTCACATATTATATAGTGATTAATAGAATGGAAGGTTAGTTGGATTGAATACTTTGATAATACGTTTTGATTTCAAATGTACTCGTTGCATTTTCAAATCAATGATTACACCTTTTTCTCTATAAAACTAAAACATGAACACCCGACGTGAGATATATATTCATAACTAAGTATATTAAAATATAATTTAAAATTTAACATAAAGTTTTTATATAGTACTACATTTTGTGATTTTATTATTATAATATATAAAAAATTGAATCAATTTATTTATTCATTTGTATTCAATATTTAATTAAAAATTTTAAAATATACGTAGTTAACAAAAATAAATTAATTTATCAAATCCATAAATAAATATTTTTCCTATTTTTAAATTTCATAAAATATATATATTAAATATTTATATTCACAATTCTATTTATTTTGATTTTATAATTATATTTTAATATACTTTAAAAGAGTTATAAAAATATGATTTTGATAGTATAAAGAATATAAATATCTAATATTAAAATATATATGTGCGGTGCAATATACATACAAGTAAACCAAGGCAAAAAGAACAGTTTTGACTCAAAAGTTTGCAACATCATCAATTATGGGATCAATATTTTCACTCATTAAATTTTGTTTTCAATTACTTATTTCAATTCATGTAAAATAAAGCGTAAAAAAACAATTAAAAGTGGGACAAAAAACAATAAATAAAATAATAAAAGCACAAGTCATAGTATTGGTTCATTAAATTACAAGTCTTTTTTTCAATTGTTATTTTTTATTTTGGCAAAAAAATATTTTCTATCATGGTTCTTTTTTTTTTTTTAAGGAATAAGTTGCAACACAAATTGAAAACTTGTGACGTTGTATTGCATGGTCTTAACCAAGTTATTTTAAAATTTTAGTTTAAATATTTTTTAAATTCTCTATTCTTTAATCTTCATTCTAATTCATGGTCCCCTCTCTCTCTCTCTCTCTCTCTCTCTCTCTCTCTCTATTAAGAAACAAAATAAATTATCATAAGTTTACACATTTAAATTTGGAGGTTATGAGGAGTTATAGAGATTATGAAAATATAAATTATGAAGATAAAGAGATACACATTTCTTAGTTTAAGAAGGAAAAATTAATGAGATTAATTTTAGGGAATGATAAATTTATAATTCTAATTATTTTTGTAGGATTAGTTTCTCGCCTCACCCATTTATTTTTAGGATAAAATGAAAAAGTAAATGTTTTAACTAATGAAGAAACATAAAGTGTGATCAATAACAAATTACAATAACGAAAGTGTTCTACTCAAAAATTAGTTTTATTATTTACAATTTTATTATATATATATATATATATATATATATATATATATATACGAGTTTATTACTTATTAATATTGTCATGTGTTATTCATTCACATTAAAAATATGTCAACTTTATATGTTTAATTAAAAAACAATGTAATGTATTCTTACAAAGTGATATTGGGTGTGCTCATTCATAAAATATTATTATAAAAATTTAATACTAAAAATAAAATTCCTTCATTTATTTTGTGATTGATTACTAATATGATAGACCACATCATATATTTTTAGGGGCAACAATATCCGGTAGATATAAAAGAAATGTCCCATAGGTAATACACTTTTAATTCAATCATGGAAAAATTTAAAATATTAATTAGCTATAAATTGCCGTATATATAAATAATAAAAAAATGTGCATTTTTTCATCTTCAACGACAACAACAATGTATAGAATATTCATTTTTTTGTTCAAATCAAAGAAATAAAATAAAAGAGAATAGAATAATATTAATTGGAATCAAAATAATACAACAATGAATTTTCAAAATGTTTGAAAATCATTCAAACTTTTATACTACTGTGACTCTATCTTCCGGAATCTCCAAGATAATTATGCTTACTTCTTCATTTTGTTGAACTTATACCAAATAATGTGATGAATCTTTGAAGAATATATCTATGATCTTCATAAAGTGAAGGTCATATTGTGTCATCATCTTTTCTATGTATTCTTTTCATTATGTACATGATTGATGAATAAAAAGACGAAGAAAAGAAAATAAAAACCTATACTACAAAAAAGAAAGAATAAAAAAATGAAAATGAACATTCAATATCTCTGTAGATGATAGGTATTTATAGATTGGATAAGTCATAAAAATAGTTAGAAGAAAATTGAAAAGACATGTTATTTAAGTGAGAATATCAATAGGTGGAGGTTTTTTTGTAACTCTTTATATACAATTACAATAATAAATATGTTTGAATTTTTTTGATTAATAAACAAATTATTTCACGAAAAGAAAGAAGAGAAAATATTTAAAAAAAAAAAAAATGGAGGTCATAGAGAGGTGCCACATCACCTTGTCTATGGTCCTCACTTATACATATATATTGATTTTTCGGTAGTGGTCATACCAAAAGAGGGATATAATACAATTGAGTATCAAAGTTTGATAACAAGGAGAAACTAAAATATCTCTTAAATTAAAGCATCATGAACTCTTCTTTTATTAGTGGAAAAATAATATTCTTTGATAGCATTTTATTGATTATGTTTTTCGTACGACAAAATCTTTTTTTTTTTTTGATAAAAGGTAATGAAAAGACTTCATAGAATGGATTGCTACATATGTTCAGGTGGTAGATAAATGAATTTTTTTGGGAATCCTATGATAACTTTTAGCTTTATAAGCTCTGTCTTTCAGGTGTGTATTGGATAAATTTTATACTATATAAAAACCTGCAAATTATATAGGCATGTAAACCGCACTAGGTAAACCTTATTTGACTGACTGAATTCAAAAGACATTGAAGGATGGTCAATCGCAAATCATCCGTGTGAATAACCATCCTCCAAACCAAATGAATTTTTTTATAGATTTTACAGAAATCATATAGTTTTAATATGAAATTACAATTAATCCCTCTTTAGTTTGTAATTACGTACATTAATCCCTTAAAAAGTAATACAAATCGAATACATTAAAGAGTATCTCAGATACATTATAACATAAAACAGATACATAATATGTAGTTCGAATACATAATATGTAGCTCGAATACATTAAAATTAGCTCGGATACATTAAAAACTAGGCCGGATACATAATATGTAGCTCGGATACATTAAATATTGGACCGAATACATCAATATGTAGTTCAGATACATTTAAAAAAGTGGAATTTTAGAAGTTTTTAGAAATAAAAAGAAATACTGAAAATAAGAGAAACATAAGACATGTATTTTAGTAATTTTTAATTTAACCATTGAGAAGCTTTTATTAGAGACCTCAGCATGAGTCCTCCAAATGAATGAATGCTACATAAGTCTTCATTCTTCAATTTAAAGTAATGTGTTTTTGTTGAACATGTGCCTACAAGATAGGTCAAATAGAGAAAAATCTGATAGTCTTCAAAATGAATGAATGATAGACAAGACTTCATTCTTCAATTTAAAGTAATGTTTTTTGTTGAACATGTTCCTACAAAATAGGTCAAATAGAGAAAAATCTAATAGTCTATACTACCTAGAATAAGAATGGCTAACTAAAATTAATAATTGTAGCATATGCAAGACTACAAGACATGGCCCAGAATTTCATTTTGCCTAATAAATCCAAGACATACACCATGAATGCCTTTGCCAAGCTCTAACAGCCAAGTATTTTGTGCAAGTTTCGATGAAACGGATAAATTGAATCGAAGAAAATATTATTGAATTTATTAGTATACTGAAATGGTTTTGTATGATTATATTAGCCTTATCGATTGGAGTAGATAATTAAATCGAATATTATTTATTTTATTAGTATACTCAAAAAAAAAATTGGAGGAGGGGATGGGGGGGGGGGCAGTTATTTTATAGTTGTATCGATAGACCATTAAGGTTATTGTTAATTTATAGTTTGTCAAATTGAATTATTTTAAAGTGGCTTTAGAATTAGAAGTATATGAACTAGGTTTTCTTATTCTAAAGACACCTCCAAATATTCAAATTGACAAAAGGTATATTTTCAATTATACATTGGAGTTTGTAATATAATCAAAAAGATTTATGGTTCATAAGTTGTGTGAGATTTTCTACCCAATGAATAATTGTATTGTTATTTCACTCTACAAAGGCAAGTGAAATCCATCATATTATGTAAGGGGTGTAACGGGATGGTTTGGTTGGTTATTTTTTAAAAAATTATATTATCTCATTTTTTAATATTTTATAATGTATAATTAAAATTAGATTTTATTCATATTAATTTCTCTTCGGCATCGATACGATTCGGTTAATTTTAAATTATTTACTTTTAAAATATCATCTCAAAATAAATTATTGTCAAAATATTTCTTACACAAGTATATTCTTAGCTTGAAAGAAGAACTTCAGTTTTTCACCAAGAGGTCATGAATGTAAAACCTTAATGCCATATTATTTGATCTTAACATTTAATAGGAGTGCTTGCAAAGATTTTGTCGTATTGGTGATTGAGTATCGATCTATTATAGTATTTTTTTAATTTTAAACAATATTAAGTAAATATTAATTAAGAGCAAAGACCTAAAGTCATCCCGTCACCATAGGCTATGACTTAGATTATGTTTTTATTGGAAAATGTTATAAAATATATTTATATATTAAATTTTACATATTGTTAATATATAAAAATATATACATATGTAAGGTTATTCGGTTTGATTCGAAAAACTTTTGGATTTTTTTCATAAACTAAAAAGATCACTCCTATTATCTGGAACGGTTATATATTTAAATAAAAGTCTATGATTTTATTTTTAAAAAATAATATTAATCAATTCATTTCAATTAAATTCGATCGACTTTACACATTCTTTTGAACCCCTAGTATTATATACCATATGTTTAGAAGCACCTTTAGTTTTTCATAACACTCCAATTAGACTAAATTAATGCTTTAACGGTTTTGCATTAGTTTTTTGTTGTGATAACACATATTAATATGGATGTTGAAGACAATTAAATTTGCTTAGAGGTTTGCATTGTTTTTTTAAAAAAATGCATATTAACAAATGGAAAAAAAAAAAAGGAAAGGAAAAATATCTAAAGTAGGACAATTACTAGTCCTAAATAACGAATATCTAATTGGTTTGATTATTGTATATATATAGATAATACACAAAATTCTAATATGAATGATTGAATTAATTATTGTAATGAGTTACAAAAATTATTACATTAAAAATGATTGAATTTAATCCATTGTAATGTTAAAGTACTCACCAAATCACTAATTTGTCATACTAAAACAACTTATAAACATTACTCATTATAATAAAGTTTTGTATGTTTCCAAATGAAAAAATAAAGTTGAAAATGATACCTCTATTATTTAGAACCATAGCAGCCACATTGTGTATATATCTCTCACTGAAGAAGTTTTTCTTTTTCTTTTTTTGCAGCTTTTGAATGAAAAAAGATTAAAGACTCTTTGGAGGTATTAGTATTATTATGTTTCTTGTTGGAAAAAAAAGATGAATATATTTGGATATATATACATATACATGATACAAAAATTAGAAGAGACACATATATACGAGTTGCAAGGGACATAATCATTTTTTCCTTATTCATCATTTCTCATAAGTTAGGCCAACAGAGAGATCCTGTTCATATTCCAAGTCTTAGTTCAATGTATTTGGCCCTTTGAAAATTAGTTTGGTCTGTTCAACTGAACTCAATATATATATATATATATATATATATATATATATATATATATATATATATATATATATAGTAAGGGTTGAAGGGTGCATTTGAATCCTCTTCGGAAAAAAATTACTCCTTTTGTTTAATTTATGTGTACATTTTAAATTTTGAGATTCAAACGAATTTATTTTTGACCATAAGTTTTTTATATATCTTTTTAATATTTTGGATTGCCAATATTGTAACTTATAATACTTTTTATGTAGCTTACAAATATATAAATTTCGATTCCATGTGCATATTACCGATCAAACTTAAATTGTTTGACTCTTGAAAAACGAAAGGTGTCACATAAATTAGGACAGAGAGAAACCACTATTTATACTTGATCAAAATTATTTTTTACGTATATATTACAAATGTTCAACCCCTTTGAACCTTTTCCTGTGTTTACTTTTTATACTTTGGAACCCCATGATAAATATTTTAGCTTTGTCTGTTGCCATCTATATATACATATATGTGTCAATTCCAAGTCTAATAATTTCTAAAATAATTTATAAAAGCATTGAAAATACTTTTAAATTTGATGAAAATTATTAATTTCATTTCAAAACTATTAGAAGCTGTCAAAACAATCCTCTACTATTATTATCCTCCTTTTGGTCAAATGGATCATGAAATTAAAGATTGACTTTTAACTTTTTCTTGGCCTTGTCGTTATGAATAATGCTTGATTGAGAAAACACTATTGGACAAAGTTCCATTTACTAGACAAAAAAAGGAATAATGTTTTCAAAATTATTGAGATGTGGAAGTTGATGGACCTCTTATTTTTCTTAGTAAGAGATCAAGTAGTATACTTACACTTTGATTTTTAAAAGAATGTTTGCCGTGTCATTCTCATTCACTGAATAATCAATATATACAAAAGTGTACAAGCCTAATTTTAGGCAAGAGATCAATTACATAGATAATAATCAATTACAAAGATAATTGCTAAATATAAAAGATGACAACTAATTAGAATATTTACCAAAAGATATTGTACAATAAATAGATTATTTCCATAATCTATCACACCCCCGCAGTCGAAACGGGAGATTTACGAATGTTGAGACTGTGCCGAAAATCATCAAATAATACCCGAGGGAGACTTTTAGTAAAAATGTCGGCAAGCTGATAACGAGATGGTACATGTAGTACTCGAACCTCACCCCGTTGAACTTTCTCACGAACAAAATGTATGTCCATCTCAATATGTTTGGTACGTTGATGTTGTACCGGATTACTGGAAAGATAGATGGCACTTACATTATCACAGTAAACCAATGTAGCCTTGGAAATAGGAAAACCTAGCTCGAGAAGTAAGTTTCGAACCCAACATGATTCAGAGACTACATTTGCAACCCCACGATACTCTGCTTCAGCACTAGACTTAGACAGAGTTGGTTGTCGTTTTGCTGACCAAGATATCAGGTTATCACCTAGAAACACACAATAACCTGACGTAGAACGACGAGTGTCGGGACACCCGCCCCAGTCTGCGTCCGTGTAGGACAAAAGAGAACTAACAGATGATTTAGACATGTGCAAACCATAGTTAAGCGTACCTTGAACATAGCGAAGAACACGCTTTAAAGCATTCATATGCTCAACCCGTGGAGCATGCATAAACAGACAAACTTGTTGAACAGCATAAGAAATATCCGGACGAGTAAAAGTCAAGTATTGCAAACCCCCACACAGACTACGATAGTGAGTAGCATTCTCATAAAGATCGCCGGATGAAGAACTCATTTTCCCTTTGGAATCAACAGGAGTAAGAGATGGTTTGCAAGAAGTCATACCTGCTTTAGCAATAATATCCTGAGCATATTTCTTTTGAGACAAAAATAAACCAGATTTGTCCCGGGAGACAGCAATACCTAAGAAATAGCTCAGTGGACCCAAGTCTTTCATAGCGAATTCAGATGCAAGGCGAGAAATAATTCGAAGCCTAAGAAATTCTGAAGAAGCAGTTAAGATAATATCATCAACATAAAGTAGGATAAAAGCAGTTTCAGTACCATGGCGAAAAATGAACAATGAATTATCAGATTTGCTATGGGAAAATCCAATGGACGCCACAAAATCAGCAAACCTTTGATACCAAGCTCGGGGGGCTTGTTTGAGACCGTAGAGAGACTTACGGAGAAGACAAACATGATCAGGTCGACTAGGATCCTTGAACCCCATTGGTTGGTACATGTAAACAGTCTCATTTAAATTACCATGTAAGAAAGCATTTTTAACATCCAATTGATGAATTGGCCAAGACTTGGATAAAGCAATACTAAGCACCACCCGAATAGTAGCTGGTTTAACAACCGGACTAAAAGTCTCATCACAGTCAATACCTTCCCTCTGTGTCTTACCATCACCAACAAGACGAGCCTTATGTCTTTCAAAAGAACCATCAGACTTAGTCTTATGCCGAAAAATCCATAGAGACCGAATAATATTGACATCAGACGGTCGCGGGACTAAATCCCAAGTACCATTTTTAATAAGAGCATCATACTCTTCCTGCATAGCAATTTTCCAATTATGGTCACGAATGGCCTGAACAGGGTTCTTCGGAATGGGTGATATGGAGGTAGTAGTATGATTGGCCTGGTCATGGTATTTAGGATTCAGTTTAAAAATTCCATGTTTGCTACGGGTGTTCATGGAATGCGATGGTTGAGAGGAGTGGGAAGAGGATGATGTGATGGCAAAAAGTGGTGGTTGCCTATCATTGGCAGCGGGTACAAAAGGGTGCATCCCCTGCTGTACGTTGACAGGTGGAGTGCACGGTTGGCTGGGGTGGGAGTGCAGCTCGGCATTAGCAGCGGGTACAGGAGGTAGGCTGCCACTGCCTTGCTGCAGGGGGTTCCGCAGGAGGGTCGCGGTTTGTTGGGTATGATCGCGAGTGTGCTGCGGGGAAGGGGAAGGCAGGGTAGGCTGCGGGCTGGCTGCGGTATGGGTGTCCTGGCCGCGGGTGGGGTGCGGTACAGGCTGTGAAGTAGCATCCAAGGGAGCAATACCCGACTCAAGAATAGAACGATACATAGGAATGTCCGAAGGACTGGAAGTGTCACTTAAGAAATCATATGTATGAGGGAGGGGAGTATGTACCTTAGAGAATGGAAAAAGCGACTCATCAAACCACACATGCTTGGCTATTATAATACGACGACTCGACATATCAAAACACTTATACCCCCTATGATTGGATGGATATCCAAGAAAGACACATGGAGTAGACCGGGATTGGAGTTTATTTATCTTAGAAGAAGGAATCAAAGGATAACATAAACACCCAAAGACACGTAGATGTGAATAATCCGGAGTTTTTTGATATAAGATCTGAGTAGGTGATTTATAACCAAGTATTTTTGTGGGCATGATATTGTGAAGGTATGTAGCCATTTCAAGTGCATGATGCCAAAAAGAAGGAGGCATAGAAGCATGACAAAGGAGCGTACGAACAACATTGTTAATCGTTTTAATTTTTCGTTCCGATTTGCCATTTTGAGGAGAGGTGTATGGACATGAGAATCTAAAATGCATTCCATATTTTTGACAAAATTGCTTAAAGGGATCATTTTCAAATTCACGGCCGTTATCACATTGGAAAGCTTTAATTTCTCTCTCAAATTGGGTTCGAATATAAGTTCGGACACGAATAAAAAGATTATAGACTTGAGATTTAGAAGAAATAGGAAACGTCCATAAAAAATTCGTGTAATTATCAAGAAAGAGAACATAATACTTATGACCAAGTGAGCTAAGAATCGGAGATGTCCATAGATCACTGTGAATAATGTCAAAAGGCATAGTAGTATGAGATAAAGAATCTGTAAAAGGCGTTTTTATTAATTTTCCCAATGGGCAAGAATGACAAATATCGTTTGAAGCCTTATTACATTTGATAAGATTACTACTACGCAGACTACTAAGAATTGCATGTCCCGGATGACCTAAACGGGAATGCCATAAACTAGGAGAGACAACTGCAAAAGCTGAAGGGGTGGTAGGTGAAATGATTTGACGATCAGTGAGAAAAGGATAGAGATCGCCACTGCTATTACACCTCACTATTTTGCTCCCCGTCTGCAAATCCTTCACAGAAAACCCAAACGGATCAAATTCAACAGAAACATGATTGTCAGTGGTGAATTTTCTAACTGATATTAGGTTTTTAATAATTTTTGGGACATGAAGGACATTTTTGAGTTGAAGAGTGTTTTGGTTTAGACATTCGTGACCATAACCTTTAATAGGTATTTTACTACCATTGCCAACAGTAATAGCATTATTAGCATGATTACTCAAATTAAAATATGGAGATAAGTTACCTTGGGAATTCGTCATGTGAGAGGTTGCCCCGGTATCCATATAGTAATTTGGATCGGTGAGAGACATTGTGTGCATAGCTTGTTCAATGTTGGTAGGAACAGAACCCGGATGAGAAGATGGAGCGCTTGAGAAGTACGCTTGATTAGGTCGAGATCCGAGGATGCCTTGAGAAGGAGGCTGGTACGACCTTGCCCCTGTCCACGGGTTTGGGCCCGGACCCTGGGCTGGGTACGGACAAGGTGGGGTTGCCCAAGGGCCGTTGCCCCAGTACGGCCATGGGGGAAACATCCACCCCATGCCCTGCTGCTGCTGCTGTTGGGAGGAGGCGCCACCTTGGCGCGGTTGCTGCTGCTGCGAAGATTGTTGCTGCTGCTGGTTGTTCCGGCCGGCACCACCTTTGCCCTTGCCGCCGCTGCCTTTCCCTTTACCCTTGGCTCTACCTCGTGAATTCCCCCCTTTAGAAGATGAAGAATGATCACTAGAAGGGTGTGACGCTGTGGAAGAGGCGGTGAGAAGAGCCTCCTCGCGAGCTTCAATTGCAAGGTCCGAAGAGTTACTTTGTTCCTCTAGTTCAAGCATGGAACGTAGAGTATCAAAGGAAGGCAAGGGACTAATATGTCGAACAGATGTACGAAAAGGCTTATACTCCTCCGAAAGCCCTTTCAAAAGTTGAAGCGCCATCCGATTGTCGGATACCTTATCACCCACGTTTCGTAAACTGTCAGCAAGGGTTTTGAGACGAGTGCAATAAGGTTTAACACCATCAAATTGTTCGAGTTTGGTGTTAGTAAACTGCGCATCAAGGTTAAGTGCCCGGGCAGACTTGTTGTTGTGGAAAAAATTTTCTAAACGATTCCATGTATCAATTGCCTTATCATCAGCATCAATAATGGAATTTAAGAGATCGTTAGAAATAGTACCATAAATCCACTGTCGAACAATATCATCAAGTCGGTGCCAGAGAGCTGCATCAGAAGAATTCGGAGCCGGTTTCTCTTTATCAGCATCGGATTCCGTAGCAACCGGAGTAATATGATCAATCACCATATAAGCACGGCAATGGAGTTTGAACAAAGTAGACCAGTTGTTGTATTGGGAACCGTCATATTCAAGAACAACAGGTACGTGGGTCTTGATATTAGTGACAAGAGTAGCGGGATGAATTTTCTGAGATTCGGCCATGGTGGATAGCCGTGTGAGAATAAGAAGATTAGAGAAGAAGAAAAAGCGGAAGAGAGAATTAGGTCAGAAAAGTAACCTAGACTCGTGATACCATAAAAGAATGTTTGCCGTGTCATTCTCATTCACTGAATAATCAATATATACAAAAGTGTACAAGCCTAATTTTAGGCAAGAGATCAATTACATAGATAATAATCAATTACAAAGATAATTGCTAAATATAAAAGATGACAACTAATTAGAATATTTACCAAAAGATATTGTACAATAAATAGATTATTTCCATAATCTATCAATTTTGTCTCTACTTTTTCCCTTTTATTGTCTTATCTTGACAATGAAATCTGCATGCATATTGTCAATCCAACATTTTCTTGTACTACTCCTTTCTACAATTCCAAGAGTTCTTATATATTTTATTTTCACTCTATATGTATTCATTTGTCTTCTCCAACGTATATATATCAACGTAATAATAATATATTTAGTGAAATCTTATAGATAGATCTAAAAAAAATAGAATATACACAGATCATTTTCTTATCTCGTGAGGTAATAAGGAGTTATATATTAATGTGATAACCTAAACACAATAAAAAACAAATAATAGTGAAATAAAAAACAAAACACTATAAGAATACGACTAAACTCTTCAAAAAAAATTAAGATATCGCTCCAAATCTAGTAACCTTCACTACAACAAAAACGATCATTAACGGTATTTAATTCTTAATTGCCGCTAAGTATGTATCTTTAGCGACAATTGTCAGTCTTTGTATCATGTTGCTAAAGCCTTTAGCGGTATTGGTTCTAATGACACTTAACTGATGACGATAAAGACTTTAACACTCTTTATAAATGGCAATATTTAATATCGTTAAAAATTATTTTTATTGTAGTGCTTCTACCCTAAACTTAAAAAGAAATAAAATATTACAAGAAGTTAAAAACAACGCCAATGCACATTTTTTATGACATGCAATGATGATGGGGTAAATAAATTTGGTTCTCACTTGATGATCATCGTCAGAAGGGATTATTTCCTTTGTTGTTGTTTTTCCCAGAAAAATTATAGAACTGTCCAGAGTGGCAGTGGATCTGGTACATTATTTCTTTTGTTTCTATTTATATTGGTTAGCTTGATTTAACACAAAATTTAAAAAAGAAAGAAATTTTTTTGAAATTTATGCTTTAAAATAGATGATATATATTTGTGCAGAAAAAATTCATTTCTTAAAGATAAAATGGACATTAAAATCTTTTTCAAAGCTCGATTTTAAAATTTGATGTGTTGTAAAATATATCACTTTGAGTGAATAAGATATCAAAATCTTGAAACATCGAGAGGAGCACAAAAATTTAGAAAACATTTGGGTTGGTCGGGACAACTAAACAACTCCATGTTTAGTTATTAAAGTTTCTTCAATAAAATTTTAAAATTAAACGTGCCACAAATATAAATCTTTTCGAGTGAATCATATATCAATAGAGATTGAATGTATATATACGTCTAGTGCTAGCAATTTAAGTCCATTTTTCACTGACCTGCCTAAATAACCCATCAAATACGGATTGAAAGAGTGATTTTAAATATGGGTAATATTTGGGATTATACCCATATTTTACCCATTAAAATATAGGTATATTATGGGTAAACTACAGGTCAAATATAGGTATTGCAAATTTTCTGCAAATTTTCAAAAAATCCTTTGTTACCAAGTTTTAGAAGGATTTTTCAAAAATTTCATATATGGGTCCCTATTAATATTTCAACTCTCGACCTCCACCTCACGTTTCCCAAAAAAATTAAGTTTATTTTTAAAAAATATTTTGAATTTTAAAATTTTGTTTTTCACCCCTACCTTCCACCCCCCAACCCAACCCCACACCAGCCCCTCACCCCCCACAAAAAGTTTAAGTTTATTTTTAAAAATGTTTTCAACTTTAAAATTTCATTTTATTCATCCCTACATCGTCCCACATCACCCCCCACCCCCACCCAAAAAAAAATTAAGTTTGTTTTTAAAAAATATTTTCAACTTCAAATATTTATTTGTTCACCCTACCCTCGACCCACCACCCCAGCCATCGTCCCCCCACCCTCAACCCCCCCCCCAAAATATTTTTAAAAGTTTTTTTTTTTACTTTTATAATAAAATAAAACTAAATAAAGCATTTTCTACAGATTTCATCTAAAAAAAGACTAAATTATTTTCTCCATATTGAATTCTTAAATAAAGGACTATTTATTCATGAAATATGGATAAAATATGGGTAAACTAGTATTTTAACCAACCCATTTAATTATTACTCAACCCATTTTTACCCATATCAAATATGGACGGATTGAATGATTATCAATTTTATGTTTACCGATTTTCAACCCGCCCACATTTGACCCAACCGGCCTATTTGTCACCACTACACACATCATATACAATAGATGTGTGTATATCTCTAATATATAATTATATATTATTTATACAATATCGGTACGTTACTCATGCATTTGATCATTTTAATTATTATTTTTTCACCTTTACAGTTACGTAAGAAGCTTTGATGCTAAATGTGCAAATAAATGTCTTAATACACAACCCCTCAAACTTGTGAGGAAATCTTTTTATCTAAACGTCGAACTACTTGAATGTATCATATAATTTAAAAAAAAAAAAACATGAAAAAAAACTTTTATGAATAAAAATGTCACATAAATATTGTTTTAAACTTATTTTCTAGCTCTCACAGATTGTAATGAGAGTTGAGACCACTCTACATGCCACTTGAATACGCAAAGATTATTAGATACAAAAATACTATAGTTTAGGAGGTTACAATGCCCGTTTGATCATGCGGTATGGTATCATGATATAGAATAATGAGATGAATTAAAATTTTATTTGGTTATGCGATATAGAATTTTGATGTTGTATTTTCTCATAAACATAAAAATCTTATAAGTTCTAAAACTATTAAAATAACCTCAATTATTTATTCAATCTTATCAAATAAACAAAAAACTATAAAACTGCATAATAAGTTATTACAAAGCTATTTGTTTTCCACTTAAGTAATTGTTTCAATCTAATTTTCAATTTAAATTTCACTTCTCGTCAATATATTTGAGTAAAAATGAAACACCTTTCACATGCTCTTCAAGATTTTACTACTCAACAATTAGAGGCGGATCTAGGATTTGCAGATCGGAGGTCCCACAACATTTATATAAGATAAAATGGTCAGTTGTTTTAATTTTGGGTTACAATTCGGGTTATTGATTTGTTTTATAAACAAATCAATCAATTATGCATGTTAGTAATATTTTCTTTTAGATTATTTGTGATTAGAGATAACTAAACAATTCAATTTGCATTTTCTTTTTGGAATTAGATATCTTATTAGCTGAAACTTTGAGGGAAAAAAATTTCACATTAAAGTTTGAGTTTGTGCATAAATCATATAAAAGTATTAACACAATTTATTCATATTCCATTGACTTTATGTGTCGTTGGAGATATATAATAGGGAAAGAATAAAAATTGTAGTTCCAGCCTAGTCATCTTATTTAGCAAGAACGTCGGTGAAGATCGAAATAACCTTTAAATTTAAAAAAAAAAACTCTAATGATAATATTCATCATTTTTAAAATTTATATATTTTTAAAACATTACTATTTAAATATATTCTTAATAATTTTTATTTGAAGTTCATAATTCAGAACTCATTAATTGATAAAAATAACACGTTACACTATTAAGAGATTAATAATTAGTGCAAGAGAAAGTTAAAAAAAATAATTATAAAAAAGAGTCAATCTGAATCAATAAAAATAGTAAATAAATAAGAGTGAACGGAAAAAGAAAAAATCTAGTCTTTTAAACACTAATGAATGAAAAAAAGAAGAAGGAACAAGCAGATTTTTTTTTTAAAAAAAGAAGGAACAAGCAGATTTTAAAAAAAAAAAGAAGAAGGAACAAGCAGATAAAAGAGGTATGGTTGGTGTGGTTCGAACCCGGATCTAACGTGTGGCGGACACTCTACTTCGCCAATTGAACTGTTTCACGTTTCAGGGTGGCAAAAGTAATATATGTTGCATTATTATACATATCTGTATATATTCACGTCGTTTTTTCCGAGATCGATGGGTGTCGTGGCACCCCCGCCTCGCCATGTAGATCCGCCCCTATCAACAGTCGTGAAGTGTGAGTTAAAGTGACTATATGTTGGTGAGAATAATAAATTCTATGTCGGTGAGGATAATAAATTTTTAAAAGTAATGGTGATTATGAATTTTATTTACATGTGAAATAAATGGTTAATAGCAGTGACGGAGCCGAAATTATCAGTAGGGGGGTTCAAAAAATTGAAGAAATAGACACACGAAGTAGTCGAATGGGGTTCGGCATCTACTACAGATACCTAAAAAATTATTTTAACTATGTAAAAATAATATAATTTTTCACCGAAGGGGTTTGGATGACAATGTGGCTCCGCCACTGGTTAATAGATATAAATGTAGTTGTTTTAACAAAATATAAACTTGTGGATCAATTTTTATATTAAAATATCTCAAATAATGATATGGTATTCCCATATAATTTCATATCATAATTTTTGGAGAATATGAAATCACATCTCATGATATGGAATCATGAGATGGAATCAGCGTAAAATCACATGCCCAAACGCTGATTCCATCTCACGATACCATATTATGATATAATATCGCATGACCAAACGCCTACTAACATCCATAGTATAAGTAGTAAATTGACATAACAGGGATAGTTTAAATATTTTTTTGAGGTATTATAAATGACTACATGTTTGATCAATTATCTATTTATAAATCAACTGAATCAATAAGTTAATTATTATCTATTTTTGAATAATTGGATGATCATCATAAATATTCGATTTTCGATTAAATTGATAAGCTTCGTTTTTTAGAAAAAAAATCCTTGTTCTTGGTTCATTGTTCATATATAGTCTCCATGGAATATTTATTGTTAAACAAACATCATAACTAATAATATGAGGTCAAATAATAACTAAGATGATTTTCTGATATGTTACATTTGATACATTTAGGATGTTTTGACATGATCCATTTTACATTTTAAGCATATTTTGAATTTTTTCGATAAATAGAGGTCGAAGAATAACTAAAATGATGTTATGATATTTTACTTTATTCGACACGTTGAGAATGTTATGATATGACTTATTCTAAATTTTAAGCATATCATAAATTTTTCAATAAATATGAGGTCAAAAAATAATCAAGATGTTGTTCTGATCATATTTTAGTTCATTTGATATGTTGAAGATGTTCTGACATGACCCGTCCTACATTTCAAGTATATCCTGAATTTTTTCGATAAATATGAGGTCAAAGAATAATTAAGATGATGTTGTGATATTTTATTTTATTTGAAATGTTGAGGATGTTCTTACATGACCCGCGTCCTATATATTAAGCATATATCCTGAATTTTTTTGATAATGGAATTTAGAATTATTTTTAAAAAATTAATTAGCATGTATTTTCTAATTAATTTTTCAAGTAATTTACTATTAAAAAAATATTGACTGAAATTTGTTTTTTCTCAATTGAGCCTACTATAAGTGATGTTTGACTTCCTAGTAGTGGAGAATGAAATTCAAATGCGAGATATAATTAAAATTTTGATCGCCTTATAAAATTTGTTTTGGAATGTAATTTAAACTCTCAAATTTTCTTTGTCTAAAAATGGAGAGAAAATTAAGGAATAGATCTTTTATTTCTCTTATAATTCATTATGAACATGGTCTTGCAACATGCCCAAATTAAATTATATTTCTTAATTAAGTTCTTGCAACATGGTCTATATATCTAGTATAAGTAAATCACCAAATTTTACATTTATATTATTAGTAAAAAAAATGTTTAATGATCTGGCCAAAATAAATTATATTCCTTAATTAAGCTCTTGCAACATGGTCATCTAGTATAAGTAAATGACCAAATTTACATTTATATTATTAGTAAAACAAAATGTGTTATGATCTGACCAAATTAAATTATATTCCTTAATTAAGCTCTTGCTACATGATCTATATATCTAATAAAGTAAATCACCAAATTTTACATTTATATTATTTAAAAAAAAATGTCTAATGATCTGGCCAAATTAAATTATATTCCTTAATTAAGCTCTTGCAACATGGTCTATATATCTAGTATAAGTAAATGACCAAATTTACATTTATATTATTAGTAAAACAAATTGTGTAATGATCTGACCAAATTAAATTATATTCCTTAATTAAGCTCTTGCAACATGGTCTATATATCTAGTGTAAGTAAATGACCAAATTTTTACATTTATATTCTTAACAAAAATGAATGGTACTTGGACAATTAATCAAATTTGACCAATTATAACTTGCCAATTTTTAATTTTTTTGGGTATAAATAAGGGTGTGTTATCATTCATTTATACACATTCTACATTTTTTTTCTTGAAATAAGGTCTAGTAAATATTTACTTTAATCTAGTACTAATGGAAGTTCAAACAAAAAGTGAAGAAACTACTATGATGGCGCTTGTATCGGAAGGAGGAGTCATTTTCTCAACAATTAACATGTAAGTTAATACTCTCTTTAGTAAAATCATCCTTGAAATTAAATTGTATTACTATGTGTACATCGTTATTTTTGTATAACCATCTTGTATCTGATGATATGTCTCACATTGAATCGGGATAAGATCTCATAACTCGGTCAATCTTTTTTTTTTTTTTAGGTTTATTGCTATGTGTACATCGTTATTTTTGTATAACCATATTGTATGTGATGAGAATATTGTCTCACAATGAATTAGGATAAGATCTCATTATTCGGTCAATCTATCCCCTTTTTGAGGCAGTTTTTTGTTAAAGTGAGTTTGCTTTAAAATTAAATTTTCATAGTATTAGGTACACTTATTTTTATTTTATTTTAAAAAATGAGTTTAGCTCAGAGTAAGGTCTAGTGCATATTTGGTTTGATCTAGTATTGATGGAAGTCCAAACACAGAGTAAAAAAACTACTATGATGGCAGGAAGAGGAGTTAATTCTCCACAATCAACAAGTAAGAATATACTCTCTTTCATAAAATCTTTCATGAAAATTAAATTATATTGTTATGTATGCATCATTGTTTTCAGTTAACCATCTTGTATGTGATGAGAATGTCCCACATTAAATCGGGATAATTAAGATCTCATGATTCGATCGATTTTTTTATTTTTTAAATAGTTTAATCTGACTTAAAATTTAAACTTATAGTATTAGAGATAGATTCAGTAGTCCAAACGGTGTATGGTTGGTGTGGGCGGGGGGAGGGGTTAGAATGTCCCACATTAGTTTGGGACAAAATCTCATGACTCCGGCAATCAATATCCTTTTTAACTAGTTCTTTTTTCAAGTGATTTAGGTCGTAAATTTTTTTATAGTATGAAAGTCAGGTTCATTGACGGTGTATGGTGGAAGGATAAGAATGTCCCACGTCAGATTAGAAAAAAATCTCAACACTCCTTATATATATGACTTAGATAATTCCTCTCTATTTGAGCTAACTTTTACATCTAATCCCTTTTAAAGTGTGAATTAGCATTTAGCTATGATCAAAACCTAATCTGGCAGTGTGTGAAATTCATTACATAGTCTTAATTAATCTACTATAAAGGAAAGTGGTCCCCATTATAAAATTTAATTCCAAGAATTAGAAGTTTACATAGATCGATTTGATTTGATTTTTCACCTTATTAAACTAAATCAATAATAATCGATTTTTTCAGTGTCAACTTTTTCCCCCTTCAAGTAAAGTCTCAACAACACAGATATAGTTTAATTTTTAGTATTTCTTTTGACCTAATAAGATATAACAAGATTTTTTAGCCACCTAGAGTTATAAGACCCTATAGCTTGGGACAAAATGGACCATGACTTTTGGAAAGATGACACTTAATTAGGTGAAACACTATGAATTATCACTTAATTTTCAGTTAATCTTAGTTCATCTAGTAGACAAAATGTCAACATCCAAATTAGATACGACAAACACACATAAATTAGAAAATTAAATCGTATTTGGAATATCAAATCACGGTTTAGGTATATTAATTACAAATATTACTAGTTCATGATTTGCCATTATCAAAAGGAACTAAAATTTTATACTTAACTAGCAACAAACACATATAATCTATACTATTTAAGAATTTTAAATTGTTATATACCTTAATGATTTAGTGTATATACACTACATTTTGGCAGAGGGACACACCGCTCTAGGTGGGGTGCACGTGCATTCGGTGACTTCGAAAAATATCATGTGTATATATGCATATCTATTTTAAGAAACTGTCAGAAATTAGGATATCATTAGTAGTGCATTCATAAAAAAGCATAGGAATGTCATTATTCTATCGGTACAAACTAGAGGATCCATTCGTGAAACTTAAGTCTGAATTCAGCTAAAGTATTTATTTATATTATTTTATTTTAAATTACATATTTAAGCTAACATAATATTGGTGCACCCAAAGTCTTCTAGTTCGCCTCATTTTGGTAGTTGCTTATAGACATAAACAAAAATATTTTTTGTGTTAGGTTTACCCTAATCGACATATATTCTAGTTTGCTGCTTTATATGATTTTCAAAGGGGCTTTATTTATTTTATAATAAAGTATTATTATATAACTTTTCATTTCTCTAATGATTATGTTAAAGGATAAAGGGTTATAGTCAAATGTGATTAGAGGGTTTGTGTAGCTTATTGATTTTCCTAATTACTTCCATTGTCTGATTATGTCATGTTCATTAGAATTAATAAAGGCGAATCTAGAGTTTGAAGACTTCGGTGCACCAATATTACTTTAGCTCAAATATGATCTAAACTTTAAATAAAAATAGTGATATAAACAATCTAGCTAGCTGAATTCAAATCTAGGTCTTGTGGGTGAATCTTCTAACTTGTACCAGCAACACAATAACACTCTTATGCTTTTTATGAGTTATTGTTAATTTTATCCTATTTTTTGAGACAGATATACATAAATATAGATGCTTTTTTTAGAAGTTAATGGATGTACGTGCACCCCACGAAGGTGTGTCTGCCTCTGATCATTTGGTAGTTGATTAGGTTTATGAAGATAATAATAATGTAGGGATTTGTTATGAGTGAACCTATGTATCAATATTTTGTGCATATATTAGTTATTCAACTGCTTGTCCAACGTAAATAATACTTAGATTCCCTCATAACTTATAAGAGTACATGTTTTAGTTATGCATGTTTCTAAAATTTTTAACTAAATTGTCATAGTAATTTTATACATTAATAATTTATTTTTAATCTATCTACCGAACGTCGTATAAGTTAAACAAAAATCAATACATGGATAACTTATTTCTTTTCTAGCTACCAAACGACCCCGTAATATATGTGTACATATTTAACAAACTTCTTTATACGAATACATTATTTAAACAAAAATTACTTATTCCAACTGAATTTGTACCCTAATTTCTAGCTCCGCCCCTGATAAATAACAATACCTAGGTGAAGCGGATCCATACACTTCTATTTGAAATTTGAATAATATTTTCTTTTCACTCAGAAATTTAAAATTTTGAATTCACCTCTAACTGAAATCAAACAGATATAACGTGAAGATTCAAAATAATTGGTGGAAATGAGATTTAGCATAATAATCGAATAAATGAAGGGACAAAAAGTTGAATGATCATTTCCTAATCCCTTTAGATCTCTTTGACTCTTTAATTAACAGAATTTTTGCGTAGATATTCAATATAATTATGTGATTACGGCGTCAATCTTGGGCCTTGTTTGGTTTTATTTTTATTTTTATTTACATGTGAAGCCCATATCCTCTTTACATGCTCTCTACCCACCCCCTTAATTAAAATAATAAATTGATTATTCATCTTTAAATTTTTATTTTTTTTTAACTTTTATGGTTTAGATTCTGTCAAAAGCATATATCTTTCATGAGTATGTATCCTAACCACTAGAAAAATGATAAAATCCCTTCTTTAGCTTTTCTAAACTCTATATATACCCTACTTGCATTTGTTCATTTTTATAATTCTCAAACATATATATCTAAACCATAGTATTATTATTACTTCCTCTTGTTGTAAGTACTAATAATAAAAAAGTATATTTTGTATGCAAATATGGCTACATTAGGTGATAACAAAGACAATGTTGTGGTATCCAATTTGAAGCTTGAAAGAATGCTTAGCATGAAAGGAGGCAAAGGTGAAGCTAGCTATGTTAACAATTCTCAAGCCCAGGTATAATAATCCATCGATTTATATATAGTTTCAATTTATATAGCACTGTTCGAATTTCATCAAGTGTCAAAACTTTATAATTTTGACCTTAGTTTACGCCATGATACATTTGATAAAAATGTTTATAATCTAGTAGTATGCTTAAAGTGAGTGCCATGAGTTTTCTCCATTCAGAAATAACACAATAATTATTTAAAAATAACATTATTTCGCGATTGTTATACAGGGACAACATGCTCGATCAATGCTGCATTTATTGAAAGAAACCCTTGACGGAGTGCAGCTGATTAGTTCATCTGATAACGACATTCCCTTCGTGATAGTCGATTTAGGATGTTCTTGTGGAAGTAACACTGTTTACATCATCGACGTGATTGTTGAACATATGAGGAAGAGATTCGAAAAGACAGATCAACAGATTCCAGAATTTTCCGCGTTTTTCTGTGACCTTCCGTCAAATGATTTCAACACACTGTTTCAGTTGTTGCCTCCGCTGGCTAATAATGGGATGGAGGAATGTTTAGCTTCCAATAGCCACCGCTCGTATTTTGCTGCCGGAGTTCCAGGTTCATTTTACCGGCGACTATTCCCGGCGAGATCCATTGACGTTTTCTACTCAGCTTTTTCATTGCACTGGCTTTCTCAGGTTAGTTTTTCTGCTTCAAACAAAAAAACACACAATTTCTTTTATTTCCACTTTAATTTTAATATCATATAATTTTTTTGAAATTATGAAACTCACTTTAGTATGCCTTTAATAATATTTGGAAAAATCTTTTTGGCCAGAAAATTAGGTCAGAATTTGACGAGAATGAAGTTATTTTACCTTTTTAGACATTTTTAACTTTAGTACATTTTAGTTTTAAAAAATGAAAAAATATCAATTTATTTTAAAATAATAAAAAAAAAACCTATGATTTTTTCAATTTTCTAGCCAAATTTTCTGTTATAATTTTGTGTATTTCAACTTTTTAGTGTAAGTTTAATTTTTGCCTCACGATGTAGTTTATGATATCGGGATAATAGTATATTCACATTTAGTCAACAAGATAAGGGAACATGAAAAAGTATCGTAACAAAGATAAATAGCGTATTTTGAAAATTTAAAATTTTTTCTTTTGTGTTCTTTAATTATCAATAATTGAATTTCTTAATTTAATATTTAACGTATATAAAATAGTAACTAACTTCACGTAAATCTCTTTGATAAGTATTGGTTGTTAAGTTTGGTAGAAAAAAAAGGTAACTAACTTGATAGTGTAAATAATTTAAATTGGTTTTGTATTTTGGTAAAACTCTCAAAAGGAAAAAGAAGACATAATAAATAATTTCTTATTTTGTGTGTATTATTAAAACTAATATTTGAGGCAACATATAATATTTTCCTAAACAGAAGTCAAAAAGTAGTATGTCATTAAAGTGATGGTCAGTTATAAAAATAATATTTAATTATAGGTGTATAGTTACGTAGCATGGAAAAATAGATAGAGAAATGCGGAAATAATGCTGATATTTGCTAATCCCGAGGATGATTTACCGTTAAAAGGAAAACAGATTAATAAATTTTATATGGTTTATTTAATAAATATCTAACTACTTTATTTTATTTGATAAGGTCACCAAAAAAAAAATTATGGCCCCTGGTTTTGTCAAAACCACTACTGGCTAAAAAAAAAGTGTTTAAATTGACTTAATTTTATGTATTTTTTGTTTTTAAGTACTTTTTAATTTGAAAAGTGTATGGTTTTATGCTTAAAAAGGTACCTTCGTTCGTTTTTAATTTTTATGTCGTGTTTTCAAAGTTAATTTGATTAATTTTTTAAAAGAATTTAAGTTATATTAATTTGATATTTTAAATAAAAAATTAGATATTCAAAAACTATGCGAAAAGCACTATATAAAGTTTTTTACCTATCAATATGATGAAAAAATATATCGTAAAATGTTACTCAAAGTTCTTGTAGTTTGACTCTAAAAAAAGAAACTAATTCAATTAAAAGTGGACGATGATAGTACTATCTTCGTCCATTTTTAATTTTGCCATAGTTTCTTTTTTTACGGTCAAACGATAATAATTTGACTAACATTTCAGATGTAATTTTTTTCATCATATTGATATGCAAAAAAAATTAAAATATATAATACATCTCGTATAATTTCTAAATATTTAATTTTTTTGTTAAAAATATAGGAATAAATGCAATCTAATTAAACATTGAAAATCAATCTAATTAACTTTTAAAATGAGTAACATAACAAATAAAAATGGACACAGGATAAAAAATAATTGGTCAAAAGTCAAAAACAGATAGATTTCTTTTTTGACTTTTTGACTTTTGACTTTCCGTTCTTGATTTTGATTTTTTCAAATTGTCTCTTGAAATATTGTAACACCTTTCTATAAAATAGGACGAAGAGAATAATAAATTATAAGTATATCTTCAAGAAATAATATAAGTTGTGTTTGAAATTTGATAGGTGCCTGATGTAGTGTTGGATAAGCAAAATGTTGCATACAACAAAGGAAGGATATACATCCATGGTGCAAATGAGAGCACAACAAAGGCCTACAAAAAGCAATTTCAAAGTGATTTGGCTAATTTCCTTTGTGCAAGGTCTAAAGAAATGAAGAGAGGTGGTTCCATGTTTTTAGTTTGCTTAGGAAGGACCTCTATGGATCCAATAGACCAAGGTGGGGCTGGACTTCTTTTTGGGACTCATTTTCAAGATGCTTGGGATGATCTTGTCCAAGAGGTATGTTGCTTGGAACCTTTTAACAGTTATTGCCATTTATGTATCGAGACCTCTAACACTTAATTCAGTTTTTGGGGATTCGATATGAGTAGTTTATACGTATCAAGCATATAACTTCTACTTTCTTTGTTTCATTTATATGACATACTTTCATTTTAGTCGGTCTCATAAAATGACATGTAGTTAAATGCTTATTTTATCCTTAACAGGTTATTTGTAGTCACACAAAAAAATATGACTATAGATTATAGTATCAAGTATCAACAATTTTTTTTTTAAATTTTGTATCTAATCAAATTACATTATATAAATTGGAAACGAGGAAATAGTACATTTTGTTATTGCCTTCTTGTCTTTTTCCTTTTTGTGGAAAAAGTTGGTATTTTTGGGACAATTTTAGACTAGTACTCTTGAGAGTCACAATCAGAGTATCTGCCAATTGATTCTTTAGCAAGCACCTTAAGCAATAAAATTCAAGGGTCAACATCCATCTAGAGTAAGTGCATCTTGTTGACAAAACAAACAAAGTTGGATTGTGACTAAGCATGTAGCCATTTCAATGAATAGTAGTAAAGTCATGATTTATTTTTCTTATCATTGTTTTTTAGGCCTAGTGGAGTATTAACTTCTTGTAATTCTTACATCACGTATATAATATTTTTTACAATTTAATTTATGAAATATAGTTTGATTTGGTACAAAATTTAAGAAAGAGAAGAAAAGATTTTTAAAAGCTTGTGATCTAGAATAAGTTATTGATATTTATGTGGCTATAAATCATTTCACTAAGGATAAAATATATTTTAAAATCAAATTTAATATTAAATATAAAAATGTAGTATTCTTTTTAGAACTGATCAAAAAGGAGAATGAGTTGTATAAATTGAAATAAAGGGAGTAGTAGTAACAAACAATCTTTATTATGTAAGCTCTCTTTATCCCAATTTATACGGTTCACTTTTCTTTTTATCAGTCAAAAAAGAATGATACATTTATATATTTAGTAATGTTTTGGTTATAAGATGCTCATTTTTATCCCTTAGTGAAGTGACTTATTGTTATACAAATATTTATAACTTATTTTAGACCACAAATTTAAAAATCTTTCTTTTTTTCTTAAATTTCATAACAGTCATACTATATCACATAAACCGAGAAAGATATATTGAATATGTTAATTCATTTCTCAAAGGTTTATTGAACATTTGTTTTGAATGATAGGGTCTAATTACAAGTGAAAAGAGGGACAACTTTAACATCCCAGTGTATGCACCAAGTATACAAGATTTTAAGGAAGTGGTTGAAGCCAATGGCTCATTCACTATCAACAACCTTCAAGTTTTTAGGGGAGGGAGTCCTCTAGTTGTCAACCACCCCGACGATGCAGCTGAAGTCGGACGAGCCTTAGCCATCAGCTGCAGAAGTGTTAGTGGCGTCCTTGTCGACGCCCACATAGGTGAACAGCTCGGGGACGAGCTGTTCACCAGAGTTGAGCGTCGAGCCGCACGCCATGCAAAAGAGCTCATTGAGAAACTTCAGTTTTTTCATATAGTTGCTTCCCTTTCTCTTGTGTAGTTTTGTGTTTTGGGCAATATTTAGTTGAAGTACTTGAAATGAATTTTGTGAAAGTTGAACTTGTGTTTAGACTTGACAAATTACTCCTCAACTCAATATCTCAATATCCCAAATGTTGCTTAAACATTTAATTACCACTTATTTTAGATCATAAGTTTTACAAATCGTTATTTCTTAAATTTCATAACTAATCAAACTACATCACATATATTGAAACATAAAATATATATATTTATGAGCAAAGGGTATAATCGTCTTTCCTCTTCGACCTCAACCAAAAACAAAAGGTGAAGAAAAAAAAGTTTCAATTGCATCCCAAATGCTACGCAAACATCTACGACTTATTTCAAATTAACATCATTCTTTCTTTCTTAAATTTCGTATCAAATCAAACAACATCACATAACTAAACCAGAGCTAATAAGCAAAGGGTATAATGGTCATTCCCTCTTGGACCTCAACCAAAAACAAAAGGTGAAGAAAAAAAAAAAGGCAAAAGGGTGTAGGGTCAAAAGTGGAGAAGCAAGAAAGAGAAGTCAATTCTATATATGTTTGTTATTCTTGTCTGATTTCCCTTTTTTTTAGTATGACATTATTACTACTGTTAGTTTGGTTGTTAAATGATGATTTTGAATTTTTTATGTCCCCTTGGTCCAAGCATATAGTAAAATAAAGTTATTTAGTTAATTTAACTTCATCTCAATTCCTTTATTGGTCGAATATAATTTTGTCGGAGTATAGATGTCTATGGATAATTGTAATTTGTAGGGTATATACTCTTTGTACCTAACCTTTTTGTCATGTCTAATTTTTTTCTTTCCTTTTGTATGAGTACTCCATATGTTCACCCCTACATTGGTAACCATTAAAGTTGTTGCATTGTTCAAGGACACACAAAAAAAAAATACTCGTTGCGTCCTAATTTATGTGAGATAATTTGACTTAATACAGAGTTTAAGAAAAAAAAATTTGAAAAATGTGATCTAAAATGATAGAAATTTGTGTAGTTATAAATCATATAATCAAGAATAAAATAAATATTTAAAAGTTAAATTGTTATATATATATATACACACATTCTTTTTTGAACAGACGGGAACGGAAACTGACTAAAAAGAAAGTAAATAATATTAATTGAGAAGAGGGAGTAGCTTTTATGATTCAAAATAACGTGTGAAATGAATGTTTTTTATAGCCTATCCCTAAATGAACGTCTTCTCCATCGTATGACCCCTTTTTACATGATTCAATTGTCATTCATGTGGTTGTGACTCCTTATGAGTTACGCGGAATTGATCGGTATAGTTTTCTAAAGTTGATATCAATTATTATTTATATATTTTAATTAAATTTTGTTTATTTTAGATATCTCATGTTAAATTTTGTTATGTTATTTTAATATATATTGTTGACTTGACATATTCTTCTTCTTCACTTTTTAGCCCTACCACTTATTTCACCCTCAACCACAAAAAATCATGATAAAAAAACCTTACAAAAATATGAAAAAATAAAATAAAAGAATGATCACACTAATTCTAAAAACGTTTATAAGAACAATTTTTAAAAAATCTTCACACTAATTCTAAAAAGATATTTTAGAACAAGACACATTTTTTTTCAAAAAAAAATAGAAGAAAAATGTCATATATGATTTTCAAAATCAAATTCACATGAAAAAATTCTAATGATTTAAAAAAAAAATTGGAAGAACAACCAAAAAATAGTTATAGGGTTGGGGAGGCAGATGGGGTAGGGGTAGGGTGGGATGGTAGAAAATAGGTAATTTTATTTATTTTTGTTGAAAAATTAGTTATTTTTTAATCATTTCTTTTTAAATTATTATTTTTATACTCAAACGTCACATGTCAACTTTTAATTAGTCATCATATCATGTCATTCGTAAGTGTATTACACATCGTGGACCTCTACTTGAAATATTTAAAATAAACAAAGTATACTTAAGGTGTCTAAGTGAAAGATGTTTAAAATAAACAAAGTATACTTAGGTATATAAGTGAAAATTGATGTCAACTTTAGAGAACTGACGATGGATTCAAGCTATGAGTTGATCAATCCGAAAATGATTGTAGTTTGAACTTATATCGGTCGAATCTCATATAAAATTATGCATCTCTGGAGTTAAACGGACTCATATGGACGCCAGTTCTCCTTCTATCATGTTGTGTTTACATTTGTGAAATTATATTGTTACTATAAATAATTCAGAGTTAATAGCTTTGATGATCACTCAACTATCAATTGTTTTCACAGAATGTCACTTAACTTTCATTTTCAACTCAAAAGTCACTCGACTATAATTTTTTTGCACAGAAAGTCACTCAACTTTCATTTTCATCTCAAAAGTCACTCAACTATGACTTCTTTGCACAGAAAGTTATTCAACCTATTTAATTGTTTTTTCAATAAAATTTAGTGGACATGAAATTTTAATTATTAACCAAAATTTTAAGAATCAAGTATATATCCATTTAATGACCCGCTCCTTTTAAACCATCAATATTATATTTTTTAGCGGGTCGGGTTTAATGGAACGGGTCATTAAATGGATATATATTTGATTTTTAAAATTTTGGTTAATAATTAAATTTCATGTCACTAAATTTTAATGAAAAACAATTAAATATGTTGAGTGACTTTGTGTGCAAAGAAGTCATAGTTAAGTGACTTTTGATGAAAATGAAAGTCGAGTGACTTTCTGTGTAAAAAAACATAGTTGAGTGACTTTTGAATTGAAAATAAAAATTAAAAGACTTTCTGTGTAAACAATTGATAGTTGAGTAACCATCATCAAAAGTTATTAACTCAAATAATTCACTATGACTTCATTACTACACATCAATCAATTTCTACGTAATGATGACTCAACTTTTTCTTGATCAAAGTAATGTTATTAATTGTTTGTGAAGATCATTAAGTTTCGTGATTCTAATATTTTTCAATTAGATAGTTTATGTTTTACATTCTATAAGTGATTTGTTAATCATTAAAGTGATTTAATCTATAGAATAAGTAATTTGCTAATCATGACCAAAGTGATTGAATCTATATGAATAATTAATTTTTATGATGAATATGTTTGTATTCAATTATCCGTAATTCTTATGCTTGTAAATGAATCTATAGGTAAATTGAAGTTCGTGATTGCAAGACATATTTGGATCGGCCAAAGTTTGATTACGTATTTTTAATAATTATTGAACATTGAATTGATAATTTAGATGTGTTATTAGTTTTATTTATATATTCAAAGAATTAAATATTATTTATTGACACATGAATGATTATCAAATAATGTTCTTTCTTAAATATGATTGTGTTTAATGTTGTATTTGATGTCTCTCCCAAAAGAGGCTTACCATCATGCATTTAATTAAGAGTACATACACTATTTCTGAATGTAAAGTATGTTTAAGTTTATAATTCAAAGCATTAATGAATTATCATCAATACTTGTTTTTCACTAGCAATTTGGATCTAGTATGACTTTTAATAGATTCAACTTCTCATATTAATGTAAACAGACCTAAATCTTGACGTTGAAATATTTACTGAGAAGTGGTGAAACAATGTCGATGCAGAACTCAGACAAATGCAAATGATTCAAAGGAATTTCTAATATTACCACTATATAACACAAACAGCTAATCGGTCTCTACGCTCAGGGAAATATTTATCTGCTACATGATCCGTGATACTAATCACAACAGAGGATACTGCACATATGTCTCTAATTCAGTAATTACTATGGTGTGCTGGGAATATGTTCATCTTTTGAAATAGCTACTTAGTTTACAGGAGCAACCGTTCTCGAGAGGTCTCTCCTCCCGTCTTTAGTTGTTGACGGCCTGGAACCATTTTGATGTGAGTTAAGAGACAGCCTTCTGTTACCTGACCCGTTTGCTCGTGGACCCACCACCTTCTTTGTACCAAGGGGTCGAGAAGGGATTGGTGTTGATCCAAATGGTGTTTCTTGTTCTTTGATCTGCTCATGGAACTTCTTCTGGTCCTGCACGACACCAATAGAATACTCGTAATCACAAGCCCCTTATATAGTAAAAAATTGATCACACGCCTATAATATGATTTGCTTACCCTCAACCTTCGTTTCTCTTCTTCTCTATCGTGCCTGAGCATCATATATTCATCTAGCATGGCAAGAAGTGGAACACCATCATATGTAAATGTGGTGTCGCGATCTTGTTCCCATGCTCTTGTTTTGGTAATCAAGGAATCCACAAGAGCTACATAGCCAACATTGTCAATTAGTATTATAATCCCGGGTTAAGGTTCATGTCATTGGGCAATTAACAGGGAAATCTTCTGCCAGCAATGATCAACATTACAAATTAAGGGGGTAATATTTTCAGACTCAGCAATTTGTATGAATAATTATGTAAACTTAAATTGGTTTGGCTTTTCGGTATAGTCCAAATAATGCACACCACTACACAAGGATATGTATCACCATTTGGCATTACCTGGAATTTTGCCGACCAATATCCGAGCCTTTTCAGCCCTCTTCAAATTTAAGTGTGCACCTCTGCTTGCATTATACCGGTTCTGATCCTGTTTCACCATAAATGATGACTTGTTAATATCATAATATAGGGACACCTCTAACGTGTTTTAATGAACGGGGAGCATGCAAACCACATTTTAACCAAATTCCAAAATCATACCTGCCTGAATCAGATTATTATAGCAACTCGCATTATCACTTTTAAATTTTAAAGATTGTACAGATGAAGCCAGAACTAGACGGATCGATTTCTAGGCGGATGATTGGTTATCTATATGAGTGCATAATAAGCCTATTTTCACTATTGCTCCCACAAGAACTAAATTTTCTATGAAACTTGCAATTACTATAATCAAGTTTAATTCATCTCATTGCATAAACAGATGGCATGAACAAGACAAGATATATTTACCCTGTTGTAGTCTTCAAGCCAGCTCTCTTCTTCACAAGCTGCCATCCATTTCTCAACTTTATCCAATATTTCTTTCCTGCTTTCAGCCTCCTCTTTTGCTTTTACGATCTGGTTATCCATGTCCGCAAGTAACTCCGCAGGCTGAATATTCCCAGAATCAATAAGTGCCATAATTTTGTGTTGAGAAGCCTCGGAGTCAATCTCTATGTGGGAACAAACGAAAATCTCCTCAAGCACTGCCTGCTTTTTGAAAGCAATCTCCTTCATCCTGCTAGCTTTTAGCTGATCAAGTCTTTCAACTTCAACTTCAGCCTGAAAGAGAGCAAGCTAAAGTCAATTGCCGACAAGCTATCGTAAATGCTCAAAAATAAATTTCAAAACGCATATAATCTCCTAATACCTGTTCAATCAGATCAAGAGCAAGAGCTCCAGGAATGGACACTTCATCAACTGAAGCCGATTTATTGCAGGTGACATGGTCAAACAAGCTCTGTTCTTCTTCGGTTGTATCCATCAAATTCCATAAATCAATCAGTTGAGTTGCAAGTTCTTGGAGCTGCACCGGGGGGGTGGGGGGGGGTTAAAGTTAGAGAGAGTGTTTCAAAGAAATGGAGGACTGGCCAAAACACTTATATCTAGACGCAAGAGAATACTAATTACACACAGCCGAAGGCCTTAGTTAAGTTCCATCTTGATGTGATTTTCCAAATTATAGTGAAAACACTACAGAGAAGCAAATTAGCAATCGCAAGCAATTCCAACGTCAAAAGTTAACTGAACTATGAGAAGCTAATAATGATTAAACAATTTAGAGGAGAAAATTTCCTTTCATGTACAGAGGATGGACAAGAGATTCCATATACAGCAAGGTACTTAAGGATCCACCTACAGTCGAAAAAAAATTGACATAACTTGTAGGTATTTCAACATATGTCCATTATTGACTGTACATCCTCACTTGGTATGAAGTGTTGGGCTAAGTGAAAGGACCAACTTAAAACAACAAGGACTTTTACCTTCTGCAATCTTTGCTTCTTATCTTCCTCTAGTGCTAAGACAGTTCTAGCCAGACTTGATAGTGTGTCATTGCTTATACTTTTCGATTGTGCGCCAGTAGAATCGTTCAGGCTTGGGTGAACTTCAGTGGCAGTACTAAAGAAGTCAATGCCGAGAACAGCACATAGATCATGTATTGCGCTCACGAATTCAAGGACTTTGTGCAGTCTCTCACTCTGCGATGTTAAACAAGGATGTACGGTGAGTAGCTCATTGGAGGCGAAACTAGTTTAACAGTTGTAAAGGAATAAATCGACTAAAAGATGGCTAAACCTTTTCTTTTTGAAGATCTTGAAGCTGTGCATGAAACTCATCCAGCTTTTTAAGAGACAAATCAGACTCATCTACTTTAGGAGTCTCTACTTGCTCACTACTCCCTGCAATCTCGCTGCTAATCTTCTTGATTTGTGATTGTACATCCAAGAACTCTATTACCCTTTCATCTTTCTGTTTCCACAGTTTTTCCAGTGCCGGTGCTATAGCTGCAAGTTGTTCCTTGATTGATCCTAATTTCTTCTCAGGCTGCAAACAACCCCCCAAAAAATTCAAATATTAGAAAAGGTAACAGTCTAATGACTTTCAGCAAATAATGTTAAATAGTTCCGCCTATCCATAGCCAATCTGAAATTCCGTCACTCACAATTCCATCATATGTTTTCTGTCCAAGAGCTGATAGCAGCCTGGAGAATTCAACTTTGGCATCTGCTAAAGCCTGAAGAAGGTGAGCCCGCGATTTCACTGCTTGGTCAACTTTTCTATTGTAAACATCCAAGCACTCCTGGTCTATCTGAAGAAGCATCTTATCTCGATCTTCATCAGTTTCACCAACCTCATCTCCAAAAATGTCGCTGCACTACTTCCGGTCAACATTTTGAAATAATACGAGCAAAATAGATACCACTTCCGTCAAAATTTTGGAATAATCCGAGCAAAATAGATAGTACTTCCGGTCAACATTTTGGAATAACCCGAGCAAAATAGATTAATAATACGGCATTGCTCTTACAACTAATACATGATTTTTTTTGTTAAACTATATATTCAACATGAACAATAATAGAAATTGCCTGCAACTGCTGTAGTAGAAAACTACAACTTGTTTCTCCATTTTGATCAGCAACCACTGCTGCCATCTTCGGTTACTCCGATCAAACCTGAAACAGACATTAACTTATACATACAAAACCAAGCTAAATTTCAAAACACAAATCATATATCGTTTCAAATAAACAATGAAACTCGCACTACAACATAATAATAATAATCATTTTCCTGTGTGAATAATTGACGAAATTGAAAAGCAGAAAAAGTGCTACTACAATTGAATCTTCTCCTTATGCGTACAAACGAAGTGATTGAACATAACAATTCCTTTACCAGATTTGACATGTATTTAAAAAATGCAGTGATGAAATTCCAACATGATCCGTTATACTATATACAGAAAAAATAAGAGCAAAATAGTACAAATGCCTCCATTACTAGTCGAAAAAAAACAGAAATGCTTACAGAGAAAGTAGGGTTTAGCTGGGAGAATATGGCGGACAGATCTGCTTGACTATCACAACTGTTATCAGAATTTGTGTAAAATCATCGAGCAGAAACAAGTGTGAGTGACAGTGAAAAGGATATATTGGAAGACGGAAATGTAAATGACTCAGAGATAATCTTTTGCCACTTCTTATGGATTTATTTACCAACATGGCACTGTCATTTTACTTTGTTTAAAATGGCCTAGTCCGGAGTCAATGAGCAATAAAATTGATCAAAAATTTCAAATAGACATACAATTTATGTATGAAATCAATAGAGTAAAAACGCTAAGTTGTTAATGACGTAAATTGATGAAGGAAGAAACAAGGCACATGACACTGTCATTTTACTTTGTTTAAAATGGCCTAGTTCGGAGTCAAATTGAGCAATAAAATTGATCAAAAAATTCAAAATGACATACAATTTATGTATGAAATCAAAAGAGTAAAAACGCTACTTTGTTAACGATGTAAATTGATGAAGGAAGAAACAAGGCACATGACGGCTTATGAATCATGTGTCTTTGTGTATTTTCCTCTTTAATTAATATCGTTCACAACGTATCACATAACACTTTTCTCTTTTTGATTTTTGGCTTCGAACTCTCTTACATAAGACACTTCAATATCTTTTGATAGCTCGTTAAAATCATTTTAAAGTATTAGTAATTTGAATATTAATTATACAAGCTTTAATTTTTTTAATTATATTCAACTATTATATATGTATTAATTATAAGGTTTCTTAATTGCAAATCAAACATCTATCAATTTTATAAATGAATAACTTATTTTCTAACTAGCTATTAAATATTGTATAACTTATACTACATCGATAAACTATCTCTTACTGGCTATCAAAGGACTCATATATACCGTCTCCGATATTATTTCATTAGTGGAATAAATGAGATATTAAAAAATTAAATTATTCTTTTATATTTTTAATTAAATAAAATATAACTTTAGTCTCAATTTTGAATTCTAATATTTTATCTCACTCTCAGATAAAATAAATTGATCTCAAAAAATAATTTTGAAATAATGTTATCCACAGAGCAAGTGATTCTTAAAATTTTAGTGTCCTTACTATTAAAAAAAACAAAAACTAATGACACATTGGCTGCAAGAGCTTATGATTAATTGAACAACTTAAGATACTAATTAGTTATGTTATATTATTTATTATCCTACAATTAAAATGTATGGTCCTATAACCAGGCAAAATTAAGCCACTACTATATAATTAGATTATTCCATACGGCTATAGATTTTTATTAGGAAAAATAATTTTTTATTATAGTTGGGGTGGAGCTCTAGAAAGTGATGGTGTTAGCTTAATTAATAATAAAAATATTATTCTCTCCATTTTACTTTATAAATTTATTTGATTGATTTTCATGGAACTTTAGATAAATAGAAATTATTTCAAATTTGTCGTTTTAAATATGCAAATAATCTTTGTGTGCCTATAAAATATTTAAAATTAATATCATATATATGTCGTAACAAGAAAATTAAATTTAAATTAATGTCAAATTAAAAAAAAGGCATTAAGTACTAAAAAGGAAAAAAAGGAAAAAGAGGGAGGAACTAAGATTTATTTATCATTTACATAGTAAAGAAAAGAAAAATATCTTTTCTTGTTTCTTATGTATTAAAAATAAATATTTTTTATAACTTTCTCCGTTCAATAATAATTGTTTACTATATTATTTTAAAATGTCTAAAATATTAATCTATTTTATAAAATTAATGAACAATTTTACACTATATTTCTAATTTACTTTATCATTAAATATATTTATTTTTTTATTATATTTTTCAAGACTTTATATAATAAAATTACTCTTTTATTTATAATTCGTAAAAATAAAGATTTTAGAGTTACAATAAACTCCAAATTGTTGAACATGTCAAATGATTACCAATCAAAAATTCAAATTTGTAACCAAGGTTTTTGATGTGAAAGGGGCGTGCAACTACGTAATTAAGGTAGATAGAAAGGGTATATGAGTAAAAAGAAAATTCATCATAAAATAATTGAAATCAGTTTACGTTGATGACGGGCAAAAGTGATGGTGAACACTTCTAGGTGTCATCACGAATCAATAATCTTAATGACTTAATGCTAACTTTGGAGACCTAGTTGTGTAAATTCAGCATTATAAATTCAACATGTGGGTCCACGTGTCTCATTGAGGACGTACGTATTTTCGTTAATTATGAAAAAATTATGTGTATATATATCTTTCTTAATAAAAACGGACAATCTTTAATATTTATCTTTTCACAAAATTAATGTATAAATAATGATATTTTTTCTACGGAAAAGGGCTTAAAATACCCTTGAAGTATTGAAAATGGTACAAAATTACCCTCCATCCACCTATTGGTCCCCAAATACCCTTCACATCCACCTTTGGGTCCAAATTTACCCCTTCACTAACGGACCAAAAT